>BMAO01032280.1:0-105800 GCA_019973975.1 Trichonephila clavata | reverse complement strand
AATTTAAAAAAAAAAATTATATAGCAGCTTTGCAGAAATCGCTCTCTCACCCTGACAAAAAAGAGCTTCGAACACTTATAAGCACCCCCTCCTCCTATGACCAGTAAGTAGCGACTATAGCTCACTCCAAACTCACTCTCAGAACTGAACTTATTGAATGTATATAGCATGGTACGAAGAAAACTCGATAAAATTTGTAGGTAATTTGAATACACGATACGAAATTAGTGCACATACTGCCACCTCTTGTAATTAAAACAGCTCTAAGCCAACGGGGACTTAAACGAGTTTAAATGGGTTGGATGGCAAATATGGGTAAGCCATTCCATGCTGCTCCAAATCCATGTCATAATTTATCATTCGTAGAGGCTAGACACCGAAGGAGGCTCAGTTTCTTAGAAATCAAGGACCAGATGTTTGCAATGGGTGAGAGATCTGGAGAAATTTATAGTCAACACCTTTCTGTAGAGGTAGGCCAGGGCATGAAGGGCAACCCACAGTTTTGCGATGTTTTTCTGAGGATTCGAAGTTAGAACCTACTCAAAACGGCTTTACAGTCTAAGAAAAGTAATGCAGCCTGTCAGAGTATTGATAAAGAGAACTAGAGGAATTTACGCCATGTGTCCTATGGCTGCCCGTACCATTCCATCATATGAAGACCCTGTTCTATGATATTGAATGAAAGTAAGCGTAATGTGTCCTTTTAGGTGCTTCGAGACACGAATGAGTCCATCAAGATGCTTCGTGCAGACCATCGACTAGTCACAAAATTTGACGGGATGCTTCTCCTGTGTTTAGTTTTGAAGTAGCGCACGCACTGCCTAGGGTTTGCAATAACAGTTGCCTTGAATGTAATTCGTGCTTCTACAGATGAAGTCTCGCTATCTAGGTAGATACTTGTGGCACTGAAAGCAAGGTCATTTTCTGGCTCTAGGTCCGTAATGTGCGAATGCACAATTCCTCAAGACCAAAATAACAACTTGGCTGCCTTCTTAGGCTTTAGTGGCGATCACGTAAGACATTCAGTATGGTCTTCCCCCATTGCCATGACAGTCATTCGATTTTGACCAATGCGTATAAAAATATCATGGAACGAAAAATCCTTCTGTAGGCAAGCTACATCTCTCTCGCGGTCACTATCTGACAAAAATAAAACTATTTACCTTCAGTGGATATCCGCTCACTGCGGGGTGAAAGGAAATGAAAAAAGCGGACTAGTTTACAACAAGTCGGCTTTTGCAGTGATTACTCAAACTGCTTATGAGGAAGTATCTTTTCACAATGAAAAGTCCGTTATTAGATTAATTTTTAAGAATTACTTAAAAAAAAAGAACTATTAAATAAGAATTCCAAGAAATCCTGGTGGAATGTTATTCAAAATATTTTGCTCTGGCCTAGAATAAAAACTGTAGCGCATTTACGCCTTGCTACTGGTCATGACTGTCTTATTAGGCATTTACATTTTATAAAAATTCCGCACACCATGCTGCGTGTTCTGTAATCTTTGGGAACCTATGGACTGTACTCCCCTTTTGCTCTGCCCTTTTTTATGCTGCAAGAATTTGAAGGAACGCTACTGGGAAACTAAACACCGAATGGCTTAGTAACTATAGACTTTTTCTCTTTCATTTTATTTTTCCTTCTTTTCTTCATTCATTTCTTATTTCATAGTTTTTTGTACCTGCAATCGAAAATTAAAAAAAGGGGAGATAATGTTGCTATTTTCTTCCGATGCGTGATGTCCAACATTTCTTTTTCAATCAATCTTCTTAAAACCAAACAACATTCAAATAAGAATCCCACTGGGTATTTTTTCTTCGATACAGAGTTTGAGATGCCATTTCTCTCGTCAGTGATTCAAATGCGCAGAAATGTTCATCATTTGCATATCCCACCATCTAATTTTCTTTCAAGTAAACTTTATATTTGTGTCCTCCTTGCTTCATGGAGTTGCAATTTTAAACATTTTGCGATTGTCATATCTGCACCCCACTCATCGTACGGCAGGCCGTTCAATGCACTTTTTCCCCCGCGAGGACGGCCAATCCCGTAGAACACAATTCACCAGTGCATAATCCGTCTGTCGGTGACATTAGAGGAGGATTGTATACGTGAAACACCCTCCAATGAAACTCTATAATGTTTTTCGTCATGAAAAGGTTAATGGCTAGCAGTGTGTTTAATCACACATAATTAGTTTGAAATTTTTTAAATAACAATATCTCGGGAAGAATGATTGTAATTAGTATCATAGAATTTTAAAAATTCAGTTGATAAAACAATAAATATCACGTTTGGCACAAAAGATTTTCGAATTGGTTTTGAAAGATATCAGTCACGAATCCATGCTCTATTTTTACTGTATGATCTTCTTACGGCAGTGTTTCTCAAACTTTAAAAGTTTGCGAACCAGTTTTCAAACATAATTTTCATTACGCCCCCCCCCATGTAATAACAATGCATTGAATGCAATAATAATATATTTTGACATTGAAGCAACAGTACGATCTCAAATTTAAAATTACAAATGATCGGATAAGTATTAAATTTTGAGTATAATAGTATAAATGACAAGTCCATGGAGTCACTGGTAATTATTAAATTTCTTTTTAGTTTAGTATAGATAAATTAATTATCAAATACATTGCGCAGTACGTATACATTTAAAAGGCATTTTATCAGGGTAAATGTGTATTTTATTTTTATTATGTCAAAATATATTTTGTTTTCCTCCCTTTCAGTGCATTAATAATTTTTTTTAAATAATCTTTTTGACTTTTCACTACGCTCGTGCCACCTAGGGTTATCACTTTCCCCAGAGGGGCACGCCCCTCAGTTTGAGAAACGCGGCGTTACAGGAATGAATTAAACGTAGTCGCGGAAATCTGCATCGTCGATTTCAACAAAAAACATATTCTTTTCAATCAAAACTGGATAAAAAAATTTTCAGGATTGAATCAGATTTAAGTGGAATATTGCAATTCAAATGAATTAGGTTCTGAATCGGAAATTATTTTCCGGCCACTTTATTTCTTCCTCTTCAGTAAACGTTTATAAAAAATTTTCTAATTTCCAATTTTTCCCTTAAACCTTTTTTTTTTCTTATACTGTGCAACATTTTTTTAAAAAAAATTTTCGGATAAAATAAAGTAATTTAATTCAATTGATAACAAGCATTTCAAAAATATCAAGTAATTAAAACGGTTATGAGAGAATTTAAAAATTCCAAACCTTAGATAAATTTTTGCTAGAAAGGGATCTATTTGAAGGAAGGAAAAATTCTGAACATTCGGTGTACTCTTAGAAAATTGCAGATACTTTTGTTATACGTAAGATGGGTTATTTTTAGATACAGCATATTGTTTTTGTACTTTCAAAGTAATAAACATTTTAATACGGTTGAAATAAGTGAAACTCATTAGATAACTGAAGTAAGTTCAAAGAGGAAAAAATGTTGGATTACCTTGAGGAGCAGGACGAGCTTCATCTAAAAGAAGAAAAAAATTCAAAATAAAATAAAAACTATTTTTAAGTACAAGCTAAAATATAAAATAAATTAAAGTATAGGATGGGTGTCAAATTTGAATTGAATAGAAACGAGATGCTTATTGGTGTAATTAGTGAAAAAAAAACACCATTAGAAGTTTTAGATCCATTAATGTGTTGAACATAGATTTTTATAATTATAGCTAATGTAGCAATCCTTTTACTACGTTATTTCTTGAAAAAAAAAGACTAAGCAGGTTAAAGTGTATGAATTCTAAAATTTAACTAAATATTTTGTAGAATATAGCTTGCCTAATCATTAAAGTATTAAAGATGGATAAAATATTAAAGAAGAAAATTTTTGTAATATTTTTAAGCATGTTTTTGTCTTTAAAATTAAGCAGTCTAATAATTTTATTATAAGTTGTCAAAGTTTAACTATTGCCGCATTATATTCTGTTATTTTTTTGGCAATGTCTAGCTAATTTAATAAAAATATTATATTATACATTCTGTGTTTATCTTCATTATTTCAACTATTCGTAATGTGAAGTATTTTTTTAGAGAAATTTCAATTATCATGAGTTAATTTACAAGACAACGGTCTTTTTTTAAAGTAAAAGTACATTTATCTTTTTAACGTTCAATCATTAATTATTTCATAGAATATAACTAAGCAAAACTAGTGAAATTACACACTTTTACTCTCAATCAATTATATTGGGAAATTCCATGGCGTTCTGCGAAATAACTGAAGGCTTCCCTTTAACGGGTACATTTGTATTCTAAATTTTTATGTTTGTGGCATATCCCGGAATGAATTAGGAATCCTTAAATGATGCATATGATAGGTTCATTAGCGCCATTTGTAAGCATTTTTTTAGTGTTTCTATTTAAATGATCTTCAAAACTTTTTTCTACAGCGCATTACTTTTGGATATTCTAAAAACGGACAATCACCCCTATATTCTTGGAAACGCCTAGACAGAAGGCTTTTATGTTGGAAATTAAGATTTGGTGACATCTTGTTGATATCTGTAAATATAAAGTGGGTATCATTTCAAAATTAGATTAATAATTTTATTGTAATTGAAAGCCTTTGAAAATTTGAAACTGTGTCGAGAAAAAGATAATTTAAATTTCAGATTTTACAAAGAGACTTCATCAAAATTTGCAGTCTTTAGAAATTATGGCTGTAAATCATTTCTGAAATATTATGTGTACCACGTGGCTTGTATTCCAGAAATCGTTCAACCTTTTCGTCTCTGTAAATTTTAATAATGCAATACAGTAATACTCGATTTCGCTACCCGACTTACGCGAATCTGGAGTTGCACAATTTTCAAATCTCTTCATATCGTTCTTTTTTTATCATTAAAACTCAAGCGGAATTACTGCTAGAGCCTGATGAAATTGGTAACGGGATAGAAGAAGTTTTCATCCTTGGCAGGAAAACAAATTTAGAGGTGAATATTGTCGACTTTCAAGAACTGCTGGATTCTCTCAATCAGGACCTGACAATTTGTTGAACTCATAGAAATGCATGAGTAAGAGCAAGACGTTAAAGAGAGCTTGAGTCAGTAGACGCAGTTCAATCAGAAGATCGAACGACAGCTGGGAATTTGAAAAGCCTCAGTTTAATTGAAAAAGAGTTACACATTTTAGAAACTAGATACTCCAACGAAGAGCTTATTTTTTCAACAAAACAAGAAGTAAAAAAATTATTAGCTAGCTACGAGGACATTTGGAGGGAAAAGTAAGTCTTTGAGCCGGTGGACTACCTGTTAGTTTTTATGAAACCTTTTACATCAAAGCAACTTAGGTTTGTGATTTTGCATTTGTGTTATCTAAGAATTTGTTAAACATTTGTTTTCTAAATTATTATTTTCTTTCGTCTCGGGCACCAACTAAAAATAATTTATATGTATTTATATGATAAACTATATCCCGACTTACCCGAATTCGACTCGTGCACTCAGTCCCCCCCCCCCATCGCGTAAGTTCGGGGCAGCATAAATCTTCTAGAGTAATATTTTTTATATTTTATGCTTTATAATTATAATAAACTTAATAATTAAGCATTTTATTCAGATCAACTTTTCATAAGGAACCAAAAGTACTAATGCGTTTTTGACGTGGTTTGTCCATTTCCCTAGTTTTGGAAACGATTTTATTCATTTGTTATTATTCCAGATTTTTAGTATCATAAAGGAGAAACTTTAATTCTTAAGGCATCCGACTTGTTGCGACAACTTTTTTTTAAATAAAAGGAGATATTAGGGATTTTTTGTTGTTGGTTATTTTTAGATTTGTTTAGTGCATTTTAAGAAAAATGTGCTAAAATTAAGAAGAGAAAAAGAAATTATTATTACTAAAGTGGGAAAAAATAGGTAAAAATTGACAAAAAACAGCATAAATGTGGCCCATACTGCACCAAAGGTTTATGAACAAATTTTCAATTTTTTCAATCTAATATGTTGCTTTGTTATTCATTTTTGAAATGCCCTTCAGGATAAGAGATACTTTCTTTTTTACAAAACCTAGAGCACTTTGTCTCGGTTATTATATGAAAATGCTTAAAAAGAAAGTGATTATATTCAAATAAGGGACTGTAAATTTTGTAATAAAACAGTGACTGATAAATCTGGAAGTTAAAACAATTTTACTATTATGCAGAACTCACAGAAAAAAATTCAGTTAATTATGTTCAAAACTTTTTGAGCAATCGCTGACCCCGTTTGATTATTTTCAAAAAAACACATTTCGAGTCAAACGCGTTTTAAAGTATGACATCTTGCTTAAAGTAATGGCATCTGCTTTTACTAAAACACTTTTACTCCGTTTACTAGCTTTTGTTCTAGTAAACGGAAAATGATAAACTTGGTATGATTTTAAAGCTAATAAGATGACCCATAAAATAAAATCATAAAAAAACTTGTCAATTTCTGGCAAAATTCACAGTTTTAGGGCAGTCGGATACCTTAAATGCGTATTGTTTCTACATTACAGTTCCACTTATATTTATTCAAAAAACTGAGTATGTGCGTTTCTGAAAGCATGCAGATAACCATAAACAATAAATCCGGGGAGGGGGGGAGACACTACTTTTGGTGTGCAAGTTACATATTTTTTTTCTCACACTTGAATGTGATGCGTGATAAAGTTCAATGTTGGAGACAGATTTTCTACTTTTGAGTTTGCTGTAAAGAATTGCTTCTCATTTATTGTCAACAAATCAACGCGCTTGATGCGGCATTTGAAAATTTTATTGGATAGAGGCCGATTTTTACAAAATACTGTATGCTGCTAAATTTCTGCTTACAACTTTTTTCGAAATAAATACCTAAATTCTTTTATATTTTTTACTTAACCTATGACTGCATTCCTATGCAAAACGATTTTTTAAAACTCAAAACAAGAAATCATGAATGTAAGAGTTAAATAACTAAAGAGTCTCAAACAGAATTTGCAATTCGTTGCCAGTTCGTGTCTATAAGAAACCTCAAAAATCTTTTTGACATGGTAAAAATTTAAAAAAAGAGCCTTAAAAAATGCTTTAAAGAAAAGAGACAGAGTTAGATAATAGGTAATTCAACTTACTGAATTGCACAAGGTGCACAGAAGCCACCAAGCACAAAACGAACCACTTGAAGAGAGCCATTGAAAGACCGATTGAGCTGAGTGTTTCACGAAAGATTTCTTCAACTTTTATATATGTCGGTCGATAAACGGCAGCTGCGTTAGACCATCTGTTAAGAATCGTAAAAGCTAGTTTTTGTTACAATGGAAGAATTCAAACACCAGATTTATGAATACAAATATATTTAAAGATGTGACTAATACTCTGTTAAAGAGTTTATTGTAAAATAAATAGTAAAAAATCGTTGAAACGAGTGGATTCTGGTAGAAGGAAAGTTTTTCTGCCTTTATCCATGGAACGAAATGTTATAAAAATATTATTAATAGGTAATATGGCCTGTTAATAAAATCCGATGCAAGGTTATAAAATACGCAAAGACGAGAAAAAGTTGGGGAATTTATTTTAAGGCAAAGTAACTGCTTCCGTGGTTTTTATATCACATATAGATAAACTCCCCATAATACCTGCCAGTTTAATAAAAAAATGACTGCTGTGTTATGTGTTTTGTTTTTGCTATACTAACTAATATAAAAATACTGTTGGTTTTCAAAGATGCATAAAATGATAATAAACAATAAATGGGTGGTAAATAAAATGCACATTTCTTCCTTTTATATGTAAGGAAAATATGCTTGCATAGAATCAATGCAAAACACTACATTTTACGTAACACTGTGAGATTTCTTTGTCATCTATAGCAGTGGTACTTAAACTGTGATTCATGGGCCCCCGGGGCCCTTTCTAGGGATCCCCGTACATCTCTCCTTTAATGTTGCGATTTCTCTGTTTTACAAATTTTCAAAGACCCCTAATAAAGTTGGAAAATATGCCATTTTCTAGATTAAATCACTAAAGTGCCTCCAATGAAAAAAGTCTTCAAGAACATGTATTTTGATCAATTTCTGATGCCTTTCCAAACTACTTATTAATATGAAAAAGCATTTTCAGCATTACTTTTCTTTTATCTTAAAAATTACAGAAACCATCTGGAAAGCGCTAAACCCGAATTGAGGCTGCATATTTCAAATTTTACACCAGATATATCAGCTCTTGTAAAAGAAATCCTCCTTATCATTAAAAATTTTAACTAGTTCAATACTTATTTATTTGAAATTAGTATATTTCGCAATATTTTTATAATTAGATATTGACCGTTTGCTTAAAGGAAAAAAGAAGTGTGTATGTGTTGAAGAGACACACAGAGGATTATTGAGGAACCCTTAAATCACTGAGTCATGTATTTGGGAGAGATGCTCAGAATCTTGATGGTCCGCAAATTCTGGCTGATACATAAAGGGCTATCGAAAGTTTAATAACCACGCATCTATAGTAATCAAGAAACTAAGACGATTTTTTTTCTTTTTGTAAAATTTATTTTAATCTCTTTTCAATGGCACCTTGAGATATATCTTTATTTTTTGACCGTTCATTTTCAACATTTCAAGTTCTTAAGTTCTTCTTAAAACCATGTGATGCGGCGCTCCTTTATTTTGCTCTTAAAATTCACTTAATTTAACTAGCATCGTAAAAACCCATCCAGGTTCACTAATTCAAACTTTTAGTCCGCATCACAATAGTGGTTAGTACTTTCTAATCAAACTCAAAGATAACGCAACTCTTAATGAACATACTCAGATTAAAATTGAATTAAATTAGTTTATTACATTACTAGATTACATTATAAATTTAGAATTTAAAATAAATACAATTAAAATTAAGAATTAAAGAAACAAATGAATAAAAATTAAGATTTCCACTTATCTGAAACGGAGGCAAGTGATGGAGGCGGCCACGGTCTCGCGGTCAGAGAGACTTCAAGTTTCTCTTTCTTAATGAGAAGTCAAGAGTCAAAGAGAATGAAGATGTCGAAAATTGTCGCGCGGCGCTTTTTAAGGGAGGGCAAATCTCTCCATTTGTGCCTACACGCACTATTTCCCGGGGACCCCCAATTGATCAGATCCCCAGGCGCAACGTTACAGTTTCCATTAAATTTATGTGGTTATCCACCCTTGAGTCCCGGTGACATCGCCCGGGTCCCCGGTCTAAGGGGGAACAAAGGGAATACGCAAATTACGAATTGTTTGGGGACCATCCCCATTGCCAGCCTTCCATCACATGCTAACATACTTACCAACCATTCCATCCATTATTTAAATGTCCATGTTATTGCTTACTATCGTCATCTATTAATAACTTCAGAAAATAAAAAACATAAACTTCTGACTACATAATAAGGTTGTAAACTTGGATCAAGTGCAAAAACCCTTGATTCATTTTCCTTTCTTCTTCATGCAATTACTAGCAATGGTGGTCACGAATGCAGACTTTATTAGAACAGAATTTCAAGTATACCTAGTCGTCCCTTAAGATCTGATACAATTATAGATGAATTAAAAACTTTTTTATCAAATTTAAAACCAAATCTTCTATAAGTTTTATTTTACCCTTAAATTTTGCACCTATTGCACCTTCTATTCCAAATGAGCCTCTTTGGTTTTCACGTAAGCTTTTTGACCAATTATCTAACGCACAATATTCCCAGGAATTTCTGCCACTTTTTTTTCACTTTAAATTGGAATGCCGTTTTTGGTATTCCTTTGCATTCAATACCAACCGCAATTATTAGTTAAATGCATTTAAATCGGGAAGCTAGTAGACTAATTTGTGCTCTATAAAGTCCGGCACATCCTCTTTCAATCCCCCCAGCGTCGTCTTAATCAGACATGCAGGGATAAGTTCAATCATTTCCATTGAACAGTTTTGCTTTAAGGGGGTTTCACTATGGGCTCTCTGCTAGTGTTTTAATAAACAGTTTTTCACGGTTTTCATTACTTTCTTTTAAAAATCTCTGGATTGCCTTCACAGTTTCAAAGCAAGCACTTGTAATTTTCTTTATCTTCTCAGGCACCTGTTCATACAAGCTCATTACAGCGGCTGATAGATTCATCAACGTGAAAAATTTTCTCAAGAGGGAAAATAATTTTTCTGTGGCCATTATGAGCATTGATTTTGCAAGAGTATTTTTGCTAAGGTACCATTAGTGCTTTAATTCCTTTGTAAGAAAATGATCAGTTACTCTTCCATAACCTTCTATTCTACATTTTTTGCGTCACATTATTCTTCTTGACACGTTCATCCGTTCTTTTGAAAAAATATCTTCCTTCATTGATTTGACGAGACTTGGCCACCGATTCTTGTACCGATTCTGAAATTCTTTTAATTGTTTGATAAATGATTTACTTTTTGAGTTATTGTTATAAAACCTTAAAAATCTCTGACAGGCTGCCTTTTTTTTTTTGCTAAAGAGAAATAGTTGCAGCAAGTTTTTGTTGGTTTTGTTCTAGAACAACATACATTATCCCTTTCCAGGTTCATTTTATTTCTGGATTACGGATAAAAAAAGGTAATTTTTTAATTATTTTTAAACATGCATATCTTTTTAAACGTAAAAGCACCATTCGCATGAAAATTTTTTTTGAAAATAATGTAAAAAAAATCTATTAAAATAAATGAGTAATTTACCTGTAAAGTTGATTTCTTGTACGGCGGAAATCATTAGACTTTGGGTGAGTGAATGCTAACGTCGCAATGTCCATCTACGCGAGGGTTTTTGACGAAGGACCGCGGCCTATTGAACGAAGATCAAGTCACGAGGACGACACCTGAGGTGACAAATACCTCTCCTAACTACCACACCACACCATCAGGATGACTTTTGATCTCTCAACAGATTAAGCAAAAATCGATCCCCTAGACGACAGGTCTTCATTGGTATTAGGCTCGAACTCATGACACGCTGGTCACGAGTCCTTTACCTTGGCTACTAGGCTTTGGAGTCAATTATCTCTAACTACAAATATAAATTTTCAATACCTAGCTTTTACTTTGAATTACAAATTTTATTAACATCTCTTACATTTACATAAATGATTATTAAACTATTAATCAATATTTGCTCGTGAATGATAAATTGGAAAACATGGTACTGCACATAGAGCTACATCGCAATCTAGACAACAGAGCCTTCTTTCTCTTTTTACCTTCTTTCTTTTACTGTCTCTCTTTGAGCAACAAATAATCCTTGTTGTGTTGGATTCATTTTCTTCTCTGTTGACAGAATGAAGTCAACAAGGTATCTTTTAAACAAGCGGGAAAGAGGGAAGGGGGAGGGGGTGTTCTGCTGCAATAAGTCCTCTTTTTGCAGAACATTCCATCGGGTGGTACTTTTCAATTATTTGAAACCATAAAGAGCGCATGTGAAGTAACTCAAGGAACACCGATTGTACAGTGTACACTGGTGTCTAAAAGTTAAGCATAAATAGTAAAATGCGAAAAACATAGAGTAAATATTCGTAAAATTATTCCAGATTTCTTGTGGATATTAATTGGGTGAAGAAGAAACATTGAGTTCATGCAAAACTTTTCAGTCAACTACGTCCTGCGCGAAACACCGGCGCATGTCGGAACGCGGAGAAACCGATTAACGCAGCATAGGCGGTTCAGACAAGTTTCGTGCAACTGCTGTGCGAAGGAAAAAGTTGTTAATTATAAACCAAGGCGGATGATGGCACAAAGACGCCAATTGGACATGTTTACGAAAGGAAGAATCGCGTTAGAATGCTGGAATCCTCATGATCACAAACCGAAGTGTCTCGAATTCTGAATGTGGACCTGTCTGTGATCTCAAGACTGTGGCAGAAGTTTCAAAGAACGGGAGATGTTACCCGACAACCAGTATCAGGTCGACTAAGAATCACAACCCCTCGCCAAGACAGATATCTGGTAATAAGTGCGTGACGTCAGAGGACTGGGTTCGGAGCTCACAGTCGCCACAGGAATGCTAATTTCGAGACAAACTGTTTACAGGAGACTCAATCATGCTGGCCTGTATGCCAGAAGACCAGCAGTTTGCATTCCTCTCACGTCTGCGCATAAACGCGCTCGTTTGAACTGGAGTTTGAAACATCAACATTCGAGTGTGGGAGAGTGGGCCAATGGGATGTTCCGTGACGAGTCCCGGTTTAGTCTGAGTAGTGATTATCGGCGGGTAACGATATGGAGAGATCACGGAACACGTTTTGAATCAGGAAACATAACAGAAAGTCATTACCGTTGAGGTTAAACCACTGTGATATGCCGGTGCGATAATGTTCTGTTACAGGCTGTGCTGTGGAGTGCACCGGTATTTGCTCCTGATGAAGGCTCCGTTAAACGAGAGCTGGAACAATGCTGGGGCGCAGGTGCTGGCTGGAATTGGAGATGCTTTTGAAGTTAGATCATGTCTCTGCGTTAGTGTCCTCTCTCCTTCGGGATTCCAGAGTCTCTTTAAAGGGGGAATACGTCCCACCCACGAAAGTGACACGTGATGTGTAGTCACTTCTGTTTCGACGTATTTCGTGAAACCGTTTTTCCGTTGGTCGAAAGTTCCCCTTCGCGCTGTGTACTTTGAAACCGTGGCTTGGCGTGGGAACTATGCGGCACCTTACTGTCGGATAGATCAAGGAAGGTTAAAGGTTGACTTCCCTTAGGCGGTTAAAGGTTGACAACGCCGGGGTGTCCACCCTGGGATACTTTCCCACGAGAAACTGCTTGACTGTCGAGACGTCACTCGTTCCCGACGGGAAATGGGTCTTTGATGGACACCGCGCATACTCCCCCTCCAGTATCATCGTGATGATACGAAATAATCAGGGAAGTGAACACGACGACCAGAACGAGTTTTCTGAAGGTTTGGTTTGGTCTCTGTATCACTCTTTTCTATGTGAAGAGTATCGTCCACATTATGCGTAAACGCAGGTTTCAGCCTATCAATCGAGATTGACGTAGGCTTGCCGTGAATGCTCACTTTGTAAAACTTATCACTGCGTTTGATAACAAGGTACGGGCCGTCATAAGGTGCTTAAAGTGGTTGACGAACTGAATATCTTCTCACAAACACGTGTATACACTTGTTTAGCTCGCTGTGCACGAAAATAGTTTGCTTACCCCGCGAATGGGGGATTTGGGTTGTAGATGCTGCATGTGAGTTCGCAGTCGTTCAACAAATTGAACTGGATCGCTTGCCGTTTCAGTTGCGATGAAAAATTCACCTGGTAATCGGAGAGTTTTGCCATACACTAATTCCGCTGATGTGCAGCCCAAGTTTTCTTTAAGCGCTGCTCGAAACCCGAGAAGAATAGTTGGAAGAATTTCTGTCCATTTTTCAGTTGCATGGCACGTGATTGCTGCCTTTAGTGGACGGTGAAATTCTTCGATTGGCCCGTTGCTTTGAGGGTGGTACGCAGTGGTGCGTATTCGCTGTACCCCCAGTAGTCTAGCAAGAGCTAGAAATAGGGAGGATTCGAATTGGCGTCCCTGGTCGGTAGGGATTGTAGTAGGAACACCGAAACGAGCAATCCAAGTTGAGTAAAAAGCATCCGCTACTGTGGTTGCTTTAATGTCAGGAATAGGTGTACCTTCTGCCCATCTGGTGAAGCGATGAATCGCGGTCATGCAGAACGTAGATCCTTGCGACGGTGGAAGTGGACCGATTAGATCTATATGCACATGATCAAACCGTGTAGACACGTGTCACTGAATTTCTGAAGTGGTGCGACTGTATGTCTGTGCACTTTAGAGCGTTGACAAGGTATGAATTGTCGATCCCAAACTGTACAATCTTTGTTACTACTAGGCCACACAAAACGATTGCGAACTAATTCAGACGTGGTTCTAATTGCAGGGTGAGCTAAATTATGAACGCTATCAAAACAAATTTTCCTAAACTTTTGAGGTACATAGGGATGTACAGTATCAGTTGACACATCGCAATGTAATTCTAAGTCCGAATTAGGAATTTTAATCTTTTTTAATTGCACGGATCTATCTGAATTTAATAAATGAAATAATTCGTTATCATCTAATTGAGCTGCTGCGATTTCGTTATAATCGACCGGACCTGGCATTGTGATTTCATTAATGCACGATAATGTGTCCGCCACTACATTTTCAGTGCCTTTTATGTATTTAATGTCTGTTGTGAAATGAGAAATGAAATCAAGTTGCCGATTTTTTCTCGGAGAGTATTTGTCTAGTTTTTGCCTAAAAGCAAATGTTAATGGCTTATGGTCCGTAAAGATTGTAAAATTGTGTCCTTCTAGCATAAACCTAAAGTGTTTGATAGCTGCATAGACTGCCAATAGCTCCTTGTCGTAAGCACTATATTTAGTTTCGGCAGTATGAAGTTTCCTAGAATAGAAGGCTAAGGGTTCAAGTCCTGCTGCTGTGTTTTGATTAAGTGCCCCACCTATTGCGTAATACGATGCATCTACTTGAAGTATAAGGGATGTGTTTGGCTTAGGGTGTGTTTTAACATTGCAGCGTTTGCAAGTTCTTGTTTCGATTTTTCTCGAAAGCTGCAATTGTTTGATCTGACCAGAAAATTTTACTTTTATTGTTTTTCTTGGAACCTTTTAAAAATTCACTAAGTAGAGCTTGTGTTTGCGCTGCATGCGGTATAAATCTACCATAGAAATTTAACATTCCTAAAAACTGCCGCAATTCACTAACAGTTTCCGGTTTTTTAAAATTGATTATTTTTTCTACCTTATTAGATAGAAGTTTTGTTCCGTTTTGGGTAATGAGATGGCCTAAAAATTATATCTCCGGAATACCAAAAACACATTTCGAAGCGTTAAGTCCATAACTGTTAAGTTTTCGAAGTATTTTCGTTACATGTTGCTTATGTCAATTTTCGTTTTCTGAGAAAATTAAAATGTCATCCAAATAGGTGTAACAAAAGTCAAGGCCTCTTAAAATCATAAATCGTTAAAATGTCTGAGCCGCATTCTTTAAACCAAAATTTAAGTACGGAAATTCAAGTAAACCCAATGGGATGATTATCGCTGTCTTGGGTAAATCATCTCTTCATGGATTGGAATGTGGTGATATGCCCGAGCAATGTTTAATTTGGAGAAAATTGTTTTGTTAAAAAGTAGTTGACCGAAATCTTGAATACGGGGTATCGGATATGCATCTAGGATTGGGGCTGTGCTCACCTACTGGTCGCATTCCGTTCGGCTTTTTGTTTACAACATGTAACGATCAATTGCTTTTCGAAGGACGACCAATTCCCTGCTCCATCATGTATTCCAATTCTTTTTTAGTTTGTTCGTAAAGTTCCGGGCGAAGTCTCCTACCCTTAGCGTGGACGGGTTGACCTTTAGTTTCGAAGAAATGCACTGTGTCATGTTTCACAATTTCGTTATGAATAGATGGATTGGTTAAATCAGGGAATTGTTTTAGAATGTCGCTGTAAATATAATTTTTGGAAACAGTTTTAATGTGCAATTGGTTATTTCGTCTTAAGTTGCCTAGACTACTAAAGTTTGTGAGTGTATCAATGAGTTGACGTCGTTTTAAGTCTACGATTAAGCCAAAATGTGCTAAGAAATCAGCTCCTCCTATAGGAATGGAAACATCAGGATCATGAAATCCCATTTTAAATTTCGCCTAATCCCAAAACTTAAATTAATAGTTTTGGTACCGAAAGTTTTTATTTTAGTATTATTTGCAGCGAACAGTTCAAAAGAATGGTTTGGTGCTATGTTTTTATATTTAGGTGGGTGGATGCTGGAAACATCGCTATCTGTATCAATTAGAAATTTCATATTGGTGCCTGCATCGAACAAGTATAACCGATTTGATGTTTTCGGCTCTACACAATTTCCAGCGATTTGATTTGGTGTAGAAGCAAATTCTAGTTTTTTTTTAATTGAATGCACATGGTGCAATACATTTATGGGCTTTCTCTCCGAACTGGTTGTGATAGCGACAATAGGAAGGATTCCGATTGTTATTGTAAAAGGTACTCGAGCGTTTATGAGAATTTGTAACATTTTGCCTGTTTTTTCCCCTACTTAAGCGATTCACTTGCGTAGAGAGAGCTTCAATTGGCTGCGCTAGCGAAGAAACGATTGAAAGCACAACCGTGTTCGAATTTTCGCTATGTGAGGCGGAATACACAATAGGTTGTGAACTCTCTGTTATTTGGCATACTTTGTCCTAGATGTGGGCTAATTGAGAAAGGTTGTCAGTTAAAGCTGATAAAATAACGTGTACGTTAACCAGATATCGATGCATTGAAATATTTTTTAAAAAATCTTCACTAATTTTGTTTAGTGAAAGTTCGCGCATTTGTCTAAGTTCGAAACTTGATTTATTGTCATCTAGCTGTAAAGCAGACAGTAGTTTTTTTATTTGTTATGTTTCGGTATCCTGAAACTCAGAAATTAATCTATTTTAAGAGTTAAATATTTATCAGTTACCGAAGGATTTAAAATTATATCTGATACGTGTTCGAGCGTCTCCGAATCAATATTTGCAATTAAATGAGAAAATTTCGTTTCGTCATTTGTGATTCTGGCTAAGCTAAACGCGGTCTCGCGGTATGTTAGTTTTCCACACCGATGGAACTTTAACCGCTACTCTGTTTACAAACGAAATGTCTTCTCCTGACTCGGTCATTTTCTGTTAGCTAGATCAAAGCAGGTCAAAGGTTGACTTCTCTTAGGACATCAACGCCGGGGTGTCTACCCTAGAATACTTTCCCACGAGAAACTGCTTGACCGTCGAGACGTCACTCATTCCCGACGGGAAATGGGCCTTTGATGGACACCACCGCAACATCATTTTCCATCAACGGGGGTAATGGTATGAACAGGCATCATGATGGACGGCCGCACAGACCTCCATTTCTTTGACACGGGGTCTGTGACTGCTCAAAGAAAAAGAGACGAAGTTCTTGAGCCTTATGTTCGCTTGTTTCGAGGTGCTGTCGGTCCTGACTTCATATTCATGGATGATAATGCGCCATGACACCGAGAGGTGCTGATGGATGACTTCCTTGAAACGGAAAACATCCAGCGCATGTCGTGGCCTGCAGACTCCGCTGATTTAAATCCTATCTAGCATGTATGGGATATGCTCGGGAGACAAACTGCAGCCCTTTCGCACCCACCCAGCTCCGTTACAGAACTGAAGAGAGCTCTCCAAGAAGTTTGGAACCGTTTTAGCCCACAACTCATTCATCATCTCATAGCAAGTATTGTAAATCGCTGTGCAGCGTACATGGCTGTCAGAGGTGACCACACGCCTTATTAAACTGCAGCATCAGTATTTTATTTAATGTTTTATTTCATTTTTTCTTTAAAGTGGGAATCCTTGCTATGCTCAGTTATCTCTCAGTTATCAAAACTCAGTTACTCAATGGATAATAAAAGTACATATTATCATTCTTTTGATTAGCTTCCTTATTTTATAACCATTTTAAACTCGAATATCACGTTTCCTGCCATTCTGATTTACAGTTCCTTCTTTATTCACATAATTATCAATTATGCTTAACTTTTAGACACCAGTGTACATTTTCACAGTGCACGAGCTACACTCAGGGTGAGCCAGGTTAGTACGTTTCGACTACCCGAGCTCAGCTCAAGAAAAGCCGGAAAGGGGTAAAAGACAACAATTTTTTGAAAAACTTTGCAGATTATCTCCAACGACTGAATATAAAATGACCTGCTTCACTTGAGTCGTAGATATCCATTTCAAATTTTTGAATTAGAACTTACGGTACGATTATATATATATATGCAGAGGTCTCTATTAAAAGACTGATTTCCTGATTAGGAAATTAATGACTTTCTAATGATCACGTAGTTTCATAGTGGCAAAGTACCCAGACAGGACAATACATAATCTAATAAGTTCTAGGACAGATAAGTTCTAGGGCAACTCAACTTTTGACCTCTCTTTATCCAACAGACAGAGAAGGGACCAGCCCAGCTTCCACTCTAACCTCCGACTTCAAAGTCTTCTATACGAGGGGGGAGGGGGCAAGAACCAATGGCTTCTGATGAACAAGCAGAAATAATTCTATGCCACGGGACTTTTTTGAAGGCGTGGCATATACCACTTTTAAACTGCTGCTTCATGCTGCTCCAACAGACTCTCCAAGAAACTCCCAGACTTTCTCAGTCTGACTTCCAAATTGGCTAGAATGCTCTCACAGTGACTTCTCAAGGTACAAGATAACGAGAATTACAATGCGTCGTACTCAACCTTAACGTCAGTAATAAGGCCTTAAAAGTTCCTCATCACTGTAAATTATATTTGGCAGTTTTGAGAGTTTTACTTCCTCTGGAATAAGTCATTTATTTTTTAGTCTTCCTGAAGAGATGTACAAAATTCGTGAGAACCACATGGCGGAAGGAGTTATTGAATCATTTTTACTCTCCTAAGTCTTCCTAACGATTAAGAACAGTTAATAGAATAAATGAAGAATTTTTTAACTGAAAAGTTCAGGAAGTGCAGGTCTGATCAAAATAATAGCGCCAATATCTTGGATTATAGGAATCAAAAGGATCATAGTTTCTGCAGATGAATCTAGACTCGATCAGGAATTAGAGGAGAAGGGTTGGAAGACATTTTGATTCCTTTGATAATTGTATGGAGTGAAATAATTGTGAATTCTTGTCTGACATGAGCCAGACAAGGATTTTATGTTTCACATATTTCAATTACATGTTTTTAATAACCCCTGTGTTCGGGGATAAAAGCGTACTCAACGATCTATAACCGGCGTTAAAATAAAAATAGTCTTATCCAATCATCCGAAAGATTTTTTTTTTTCTTAAAGCAATCCCAAAAATATTTTAATACATCATTACCAGAAATAAATGGACCTTTAAAGCGTTAAAAAGTATGTATAGCGAAGGTCTTGCGAAAAGCTTCTAGGTTTTATAACTTGCTTTTATAGTGTTATGCTGTAAGTAGGGATGGCGTAACGGAAAATAATTGGGCCCCCCCGCAAAGTCAGGTCTTGGGCCCCAAGCCGGATCTTATATACACACACACGTATATATATATATATATATATATATACTTGCTAGAAAAAAGTGTCTTTTAAGGTATGTGAATACCCAAAATTCGTCGTTTTGGGTAAAATTTTCGAAATTGATTTTATGCTTTTATTTTATAGCCCATACATTAAAGATTCCAAAAACACTTGTTTTATTTTACCGATATTTAGAAGCAAGGTTATAGCATAATTAGTAAACCGGAAATGGAGCTTACAAAACCGGAAGTACATCCCTACTCAAAATATTTGTAAGATATTGAATTGAAATTTTCAGAACATGTTTTATTTTGTTATATCTGTGTTATGAATCAAAATCTAAACTCTGTGTATATATTTATGTACTTTATTGCTTTTTTATGAAAATGATCATTAGTTTTTTTAAGAAATCTTGGTTTTGCATAACATTTGGCATAATTAAAAAACTTTCAAAAGTATTACAAATCTTTTTTATTCCTAACACTTATAAAGATGTCATTTACGTACTGTATAAATATTATTTGAATACATTCATTAGAATTTTCTAAAAATGCAATTTTTCATCAAAATTCCACTAAAAATGACAATTGTTATTGTCTATAAAACTCTCCAGAAAACAGCAAAAGTTGAAAAAAAGTCAAAATTAGTTAAACATGAAACCAATGAGATCTTGACCCATAAATATGGTGATTTTAAAAAATGTACAAATAGTAGAAATTTTTTTATACCATATTAAAATCTTTAAATGCATTTTCTGAGGAACTATGTTTTTCAATATTTAGCTTCACGGTAAAGTTCACTACATGATTGCTTTTTAAGATATTGAATTGAAATTTTCAGAAAATGTTTTATTTAGTTTTTACTCCAGTCTAGACTATAATCTAATCTCTGTGTATATATTTATGTATTTTATTGCACTTTTTGTGAGAAAATAACATTAGTTTTTTGTAAAAAATTGAGTTCTCGCATAAAAAATGACATATTTCAAAAAATTTTCAAAAGTATCACAAATTTTATAGCTATAAGCACAGATAATGATTTTATTTATGTATTGCATAAATATTATTCGAATATATTTATTAGAATTTTCAATACAAGCCTAACTGTAACTGCAATTTTTCACTAAAATTTCACTCAAAATTCCCAATATATCGAAAATTATTTTTAATTTTGTGGAAATTGTACTTAAATTCTTAGTTTTATGCTCCATTTCAAATATAAAAATGTTTATTTAGTTGAAAATTTATATATTTCAAAAAAAGTGCTCCGAAGGTAGTCACATACCTTAAAACAAGGACAGGTTTGTAGCGATACCAACAAAAATCAAGTCGAAAAAGTCTGCGTTTATTGTTTTAGAAGAAACTAAAAATTATTTAAAAACGATAATGATCTATTTAAATAGCTGGTTGGATAACCCCGAGTTTTGAAAGCCTCCTGAAGTCGCTTCGGCATTGAATTATCTAATCTTCAGGGCTTACCTTCTCTCATTCGTCCATAACAACTTTTTTTCTGGCAAGTGTGTGTATGTAGATACAAAGGACTGCCAAACCATAACCTTTATACATCGCGTAAAAATATTTAATATTAAACTTATACCTGAATACAAAATCAAACGGAGTCTGAGTAAAAGAAGTAAATAATGTATAAAATTAGAGAGTACTTATAATATTTATTCAAACAGGAAATCTAACGATAGATGACCAGGTAACTTTCATAAAAACAAACACTAAGAAAGACACGAACACTGCAAAATAATTTTAAATTTAAAATTCTTATGAAAGAAAAAAGCTCTCACTTACCTCATTTTTCATTTCTGAATCCCGGATAAGCTTCACCTAAAGTTCGATTATATTCTAGCGTAAATACTGCAACTTTTAAAAAATTAGAGTTCTTTGTATGAAGCAAAAATGATCTCATGAAAAAAGAAATAAAAAACTGATACTTTCCATTTTGCTTTCTTCTCATTATGCTTCATTTGATTGAATACTCATGAATCTATCATCAAATAAGCATTTAACTCCTCTCTATGTTTTTCCAAGTATCGTAAAGCTATTTTACTTGAAAAAAAAACAGATGCACGTTATTATTAACAGATGTACTAAAGACGCCAGTAATTTACTCTGTTGCTTCTTAAAAAGTAAATTATATCTTTTTTTCCTTCTGCCTGCAGCTAATGTAATGTATACTGTAACAGTAGTGATGAATTTTAATATCTCACTGTAACAGTAGTGATGAATTTTTATATCTCCCTAGAATTTTATCCGATTCTCCATCTAACTTTTGATTTATTTGTTAGTAATCTAGGTTTAAAAAGAAAACCCACTAAAGAAAAGTATCTCTCATCGCCTGGATTACAACAAATAAAAAAAATGTTTTTTGATTTAGCTGTAGGATTAAAGATAACTAATGAGCGTTTTATGTTTTGATTATGAATGACGTTAGATCGCCAATTGGAAAATCACTTAAAAATTCAATTTTTTAAAATGTGAAGCGAATTTTGAGAAAACCTACCAGAAGTGCCAGTCAGGCTTTGGGCCCTCCCCGCAGCGCGGGGGTTGCGGGGGTGTACGTTATGCCACTGGGAGAACCCCTTTCTCATTTGGAAACGCCCTGTTTGAGACTTGATCTCCGCAGAGGAAGTTCCCTTTGTTGTTGAAGGGAAGTCATCCTCGTTTTCTGTACCCTCCGCTAGGAGAGCTTCAAAAAGTTCCATTCATAGGCGCGTGGTATCTCTCAGATGCATCACCTCATATTTATATTTGAAGAGAATTTAATCATTTGATTGATGAGATTTGACATTAAAATATATTTGACTTAAATAATATTTAAAATAGCATCCGGAATTGAGATATTTACCTGAAAAAACATCGAAAAGAAAATGGTTAGTTATCACCGTGTCACCACTGTTTACATTTTAAGATGTTTTGTTGCAGTCTTCCCAAAACACCGCACAATGTTCAAGGGACAAGGATTTTTCATATAATGCATTACAAATTTTTAATAATCTTTTCTTGATGTCCTGACTCGAGGGTAAAGTACCTTCTTTTCCAAGTTCCTGGTGATGTTTCTCTTGTTTTTTCGTCTCGAACAGGGCATTGTATATCAGATATTTCTTCAATCCCGAGTCAAAATGAACGGGGCATGTGAATGTTACACTCAGACCGTCTTCGCTAGTGATCTTTCAAAAGTTAAAGACCTAGTTCTCCTAGAGATGTGCGCGAGGATCTGAGTGATATCTGTTACCATATTTTGGTAGTTTATTCCGGCTACATTGAGGTTTGAATAAAATGCAGACACTGGCTAGGAGCACGAAATCCCTCAGATGTATCGCAACTTCCGGCAAAAACAAAATACCAAATAGGAGTTACAAAACACTCAATTCGAATTATTTTCGTATAAAATGAAAACTACACTATTTTACAAGAAAAAAAAATCAAAATTATATAACGGAATAGTAGTCATAAAAACTGACGTTGTTAGCGCTGCATGGGGTGGTCAAAATTTTAGAACTTTTTATTAATCTTTTTGAATAAAATGGATTTGTTGCATAGGAGTTGCAAAATAATTTCCAACAATTTTTGAAATTTCATTGCAGTATATTTTACCTTTTTCTACAACTTATTTATGTGGAGAACGATATTTTCTTCTTTGACAGCCATAAAATTAAAATGTCGATCAAATCTAAAGAAAATTGAGGAAGTACTTTATCCGGTGGTGTTGACTATTATTTCAAGATTTAATAACATAATTAAAAATAATCAAGCTCATTATTCTCATTGGTACTTAAATCTTGCATATGCTCAGGTTCAGAACAGGCTCAGAAGTGAACTAAAAATGGCTACACTTGTGGTGGTGGGGTCCTACCTGGGACCCCGCTCACTCCTCCCGGCGCGTCTCTAAGTGTGGGAGGAAACATAGCATCACCAACAAACGCCATAATAACAAATATATTTATTCAAGTACTCTGAACAAACACTTAAGCAATCACAAGTTTAACTATAAGAAGGAACCTAGGAGTGATTCCTAAAACGTCGATTTATCCTAATACTTAATTCTAAGTAAACCCGACTACCAGAAATGGACAAGGAGAACGATCACTAACTAACCTCAGGCCTGTACTGAATCTGTTATCTTAAACCTTCAATCTAATAATTTATTCTCCTAAAATACCTTTTAAACGCGCGCTAAGTTCGTGAAGTAATTCTCCAATATTCAACATACTTGACAGCTTCGCGGCTCCTTCACCCCTTTTACATCAACAAAACCTATATATAGACTTTATATAGTCGAACTAATTAACATATATCTATCTCGTGTTTTTCCAGAAAGGCTGTGAATTAGTATAAATGCTAGCCCTAAAGTTTCCCAAGAGGTTTAGTTAGAAAAACTCGCGAATAGCCCCGTCACACACTTAATAAACAGATTATAGTTTACGGATAATTTACCGCGTGTATTCACATTTCATATTGCTTTTTTTATTTTGTTACTTAATTAAAATTTGCGTATCATTATATTGAAAGTAAATCTTATTGTAATTCTTTATTACTGCATGACAATAATAGGCTGCAAATAAAAGACATGTAGAAGTATCCAAGCGTGAGTAAGCTTCGCGCAATGCTTAAGAGATTGCACAAAAAATGATGTCATCACCTCGAAAAACCTGTGCTCTAAATAATTGTTGAGTATTTAATGTGACTCCCAGCTAGATAGTCTTTTAAAAGACATGAAAAGGATTTTAAATACTCTTTGCCGAGTAATTTGCAGATCTCCCAACCCATCTATGGATATGAATGCACTGCTTGAGAGAGGGTAAGCTTTGAACATCACGCGCAAACAAACCATTCGACGAATCTGCCTTTTAATGTGTCTGCGTCATCCACCGTGAGATCAGATGCTCCATCTTGCCGTAGAGTGTTAAATCGTTTCCGTACAGCACGACAGACATTTGGACGCATTGTCAAACCTTAACCAGGATACCTTCTCGTTACGCAGGCAATTACTATAGATTTTAAACTCGATGTTTCATACTCTCCACCAATAGCTTCGATGCATCTATAATATGTGAAATAGCCAGTTGCTGGCTATTTGCATATGTTTTTCACTTCTACCCATCTCCTAGTTTGCGTCTCATTCTTCAAGGTGTTGCAATTTCATTTTGGGGGAGTGCAATTATGTATATGTTGAATAAGCTATCGCGATGTAGGTAATAATTGTATGCGCTCACAAGGAATTTTGCTGTTTTTAATCATAATTAACTAGGGTAATAATTGATATCTCTGAAACTTGCAATTACTTTTATTTGTAACTGATAATTAATTGTTTTATTGCTATTCGGTTTATCAAAAATAGTCTACAAGGCTTGAGGCGTCTTTGTTTATACCTTGTGCTTCAAGTGAAAATAACCTTAAAATGGTGGTGCCCAATCTTTCACAACATTTCAATATTGCGCTTCAAAGGATTGAACGCTTGCATCAACCCCTTTGTGAGGCGGTTCTTCTCGAACCCACGACCACACGGCCACTAGTTCGCTACCATTGACCATTTAGCTACAAAGATTACATTATGATTTGGATGGAAATGTCTAGACCAGTGATGGTGAACCTATGACCCGTGGGTCAGCCATTGACCCACGAAAGCTTTTTAACTGACCCACGATTGCTGGGCAACCACTTGTTTGTTTACGCGGGCTTATTTAGATTTTCTAATTTCTGTGGATTATTTATATTCTATTTGTATTTTTTCAAGCACTGCATTGATACGAAATCAATTTAAATGTTGTCCATAACTTTCAGTTTGATCATTACAGTTCCAAAGGTACGCAAATGATTACAAATGTATATGAAAATATGTAGTACTAGCTGTACCCTTCCACACGTTGCTGTGGCTCCGTCTGGTTAAAGAGAAAGCACGTGTTTTCAGTATGTTTAAATATTTGCATTGGAGGTATGATTTTCTATTAAAAAAGTATAAATACATACACACAAAACTTCATTGAACTGATATAATTTGTAATTTGTTAACCAAATACTTGAAGTTATTACAACTTATTTTTGTCCTTATGTTATGAACCTAAATTTATTTACATTGTATTCATTGTGGAGACCTCAAGTTTGAAGATAAACTTTAAAGGGCTCTACTATGGATTCCTCGAGGGCAATGGGCAGTTTTACAATGATTGTGGATATTTCTGTTAAATCAGAAGTGTGTTTACAAATGCACATTTCTCCAAACAATATCATTTGGAAACATGAATTGTATTTCCTGATATTATATAGGAAATGTTTTGATTCAGCAGTATATCTAGCAAGCAAAGTTCTTAATGACTATGGTGGTTCCCCAAGTTGAGGCAGTTTACTTTTTCCAGTGGAACAAAACATTCCTTTTGTTTCTCCCTTAAATTTCAGAGCATTGCAATAAGGATACACTTCAGTCATTGTACTAATGAGAACATGCTGGCTCAACCTATAATCTTCCACTGGGTTGTACCAGAATGCAAGGTGACTGTTATTGTGTGATTGCTCACCACAAAATCAAGTTTGATGCTGATGTGCTGTTTATGGTTGATCCTTCGCAGCCTACTGTGTTTCTTTTGTTGAGAACAGAGAAGATCTGATGTTGAAAAACATAAATGCTGCTCTCGTAAATGTGCATCCTCAAGCCTGGCTGCCTATTGCTCTGCTGCGCCTACAGCATCTGCTTACTCTATTCTTTTTCTGCTTTTCCCATTTGCTGATACCCGTTCTTCTTCAGTTTGATGTGCAGTTACACTCGTTGCACTATTTTTGCCTTGTGAGTATCACAATTTAAGTTTCATTTTCCTGCAAGGCATGATTTTTATGTAGTGAAGCTAACTGACTGTACTTAAAAAGAGAAAAAAAAGTTAAAACAAAAAACTATAAAATTTCAAAACATTCAAAAAAGGAAAAATCAGAAACAAAAAGGGGGGGGGAAATGCTAATTAAATATTTAACTTCTATTGTACATCAATTAACACAGCTCAATTCCAACGCAATGCGGGGCGGAAGATATTTTCAGTGAAATACGCAAGAAAAATTCAAATATAAACACAGATTTCGCAGCAGGAATCTACGACAAAGTATTGATAAAGATGGAAGATTTTGGCACTTAACTATTTTATTAGCATTAGCAATTGTTATCAACAAATTTAAGGGCCTATCTTTAAAACAGAGGGGATTATATGTAGACACAGATGGCTTCATATATGGACAATTATTTGTTGTCTGGGTACTTGAATATATTAGTATCACTGTGCAGCCAAATTGCCGCGATGCAAATCACATCATTTTCCCTCCAAATCTGATTTTTTTCATAAAAAAATTTTTTAGAATCTTTGTTTACATATTAGGCGTGATAAACATTGCACCAATTTTGTTACGGTGATGCTAATACATAAGTACCATTGTGTGTTCCAGAGCCGATGCACCAACTGGTGAGAAATTTTAGAATGTCCACAAAAAAATTGGGACAATTTTGTTTCAATTTTGACACAATTCAGTTTGAAAAAAGATGAGCAACAAAAAAACATATTATGGACTATACTTTACTAAAAACTTTTAGTTATCACTTTTAGCAAATTTCTTGAGTTCAGCAATTTTTATCAGATTTTCCTTCGAAATTTGAAAGTCAACTTGGGTAACCATAGTAAATTGGTGGCAAAACACTTCAGTCTGCTGATTGTCGGTTTGTTTTATTGCTTTTGATGAAATTTATTTTCAGGTGTATGGAAATGTAAATAGACGTAAATATAGCTTTAGTGGTCTGCCATATTTATAAAGTAATCATTGAGTGGTTCATGAAATGCTGAAGGTTGGTAACTGCTGTTCTAGAGTAGGCACACCAGACAATTTTTGTATCTTCACAGACAATGAAGCAACACAAAATGTCTACCCATAAGCATTGTAATATTAACCCTTTGACCTCAAGAAAAGCCATTTTAAATTTATTTACAAACTTGGAACCTCCCCACAATGTACATAATTTTCGATTCCTAACATAGGGACAAAACACACCATAATAGCTTGGAGTATTCTGTTAACAAATTACAAATGAAATCTGTTTATAGAAAAGTTTTGTTTATGTCTATTAGCACATATTTTTTTATAAAAAAAAAGTCATACCTCAAGTGCAAGTGGTTAAAAATATTAGAAATGTATGCTTTTTTCTTTTCTTTCCTTTAAACCAGACTGAGCCACAGGAATGCGTGACGGTACAGCTACCTATAACAAACTTAAATGTTAAAAATCTATCAAAAATAAATTAAAGTTCAATATTTTGATGGAATTAACAAAAGCAGTTTCAAACAAAGGTACTTAGGTACTATTGCAACTATGTCAACTCCGATTTTGTATGTGTCGTACACAGTGAAATGGCAACCATGTGCTTCCTTTCATATAATGTTGCCAATACAGTTAAGATATGTAAATACCAAAACAAACATCAGAATACCTTAATTTTCCCATTTGTATTTCATAGTAATATCAAATAAAATTTTGAAACCACACAAAATACATCCTTTCTGAGTATAATGTTATTCCCCTAACTTTTAGAAATTTCAACAACTATTTAGTGGAAAAATTCACGGCCTACAAAAAAAATGTTATTATTGTGTAAAAACAGTCATAGAATGGTTTTCCCTTGTTGAATGCATATTGCAGCATTTGGCAATTTCTTATGATTTTAGGGAAATGGTGGACTGTTAAAAATTATCTATTAAGTTAATTTAGGATCACTGGAAAAAGATAAAATACTTGGAAGATTTCAATTGATACGCAACTCATTTGTGTAGAGGTTTTGAAATCATGCCAAATAGATCCATAGGGGTTAATTAAATTAGTACTTTATATATAAAAATTATCCAAAGTATATATTCCGAGCTTAAAAATAAATTGAATTACAATACTAACATGAATTGACATAAAAAGAACTGAATATCTTTATCAATGCGAAAGCATAATTTGAAAAAATAATTACTATCTTACAACCACTTGCTTCCTCAACACGTATTTGATCCATCTGTCTGTATTGTGCCAGTATGCTGATGCCTATTCCAATTTGATGTGCAATTACCCCTTGCACTGCTTTTGCTTGCCCAATGTGATGACCATAGTTCTATTTTCTGTAATGCAATTTTACGTACTGAAGCCAATTGACCGCACTTAAAAAAAAGATAAAAACAAAAAAAGTATAAAATTGCATAATAGCTCTGAATGGGCCTTGTATCCAAATTCTTTTTGGCCCCCTTTTTGAGATATGAGCACCATGTTAATGGGGTTGTAGTAACATTTGTTGGGACTCCTGTTAATGGGTAGTTAACTGCTCTGCATCGTTGATTCAACTGATACAGCGGTAGCTTCGTCCTTGAGAAAAGTAAACATTAATAACTTCCAGTATTCTGTTCAGAAATTACTAATGGAATCTGTTTAAGAAAGTTATATCATAAACTTAAAAAGCAATAAAAAACAAAATAAGGTTCAATATTTTGATATGTCAGAAAATCTTATTTTTACCATTGTTATTTCAATAGTAACATCAAATGAAAAGTACTTACATGTTATCGCAACCTATCAGCGACATTGTATAAGACGAACCACATGATTGCCAATTCAGCGCGTACAACACATGTGAAAATAGAATTACCACCTTGGCTAGTATCTTGAACGTTGGCGATTGTTGCGATAATACGTAAGTATCAAATGAAATTTTAAAAAACTGTCCACAAAACAGAGAAAAAAACTTTCTTATAAACTTTCTTTAAGGCATTTTCTTCGGATAAAATGCGCTTTTGTAAGGTTATGTCCAGTTATATCTTTGTAGAAAGAGACTTCCATAGCACTTGTATCGTTCCCTTTCTGTTTCACCTTGTGAGGTGCCAATGGGTGCCATGCACATGTCTCTTATTCTCCACACTATAAATTTTTGGTGAAGCGCCTGCACCAGTCAATACCAGTGTTGAACTTAGTGACATCCATTTCAAACGCATTTAAAAGTAATGTGTATGGATGTGTATGCATATTAGGTATGTTAATACAAAATTTCTTCTCAAATTATTGTATACTAAATATAAATATTTTTAAGTGTAGCCCTGTACTATGTCGGAGGTTAAAAAAATAAAAACAAGCCACACAAGTTCCAAGTCATATCAAGCTGAATGGTTTGATAAATAAGGTGTAATTGAAAGGAATACAATGGTTATATGTGTAATATGTAATGAAAAAGAGACTTCACGTACATATAATGTAAAAAGACATTTTGAAACATTACATTCTAATCTCGGGATGTCGACAGACGAAGAAAGAAAAACATATTTTTTACAAAAGAAAAAAAAAAGAGATGAATTTTTATTAAAGTAATGTTTAAAGAAAGTTTTCTGGTTCCAAAAAATAACATTACAGCTGCTAGTTTCCAAGTTGCCCATTGCATTGCTCGTAACGGGAAACCTCTTTCAGAAGAAGAATTTGTTAAAAAGAAAAAGCATTTTTAGAATATAGTCTAACATTGTTTGCTGATTTTAAAGAAAAATGCTTGATCATAAAACGTATAAATGAGTTACCTATAAGTCGCAATATAATTAAATATCGAGTAATAGAATTGGAAAAAAAAAATTTTTCGCGCAAATGCATAACCCCTTAAATTATGCAGAAATATATTCAATTGCTTTAGATGAGATTTATTATATAAATGGTTTGCACAAGTTGCAGTTTTTGCTCGGTATAAGTTTGGAAATATAATGAAAGAAGAGTTAATGAAACTAATTACGTTGAAAGGAAGGTGTACCAGTCTTGATATTTTTACAGAATTTGATTTTGCATTTAAAGAAATAGATACTGACTTTCAGCAAATAGTTTCTGTAACAACAGACAGAGCGCCTAGTATGGTAGGGGAAAACATTGGATATTTTCCGCATCTTAAGCAAAATATTTCACATTTCCTGATTGAATTTTATTGTATAATACACCAGCAAGTTTTACGTGCGAAGCATGGTATAAAAACATTTTCCATATTGTACTGTCAGTTGTTATGAAAATAACCAACTTTATAAACGCAAGAGCTCGTTATAAAAGGCCAATTGTACAATTCTTAGAGAAATTGAATGCCAATATTCAGGGATTTTGACATACAACAACGTGCGATGGCTTAGTTTCGGTCAAGTCCTTCATCGCTTTGTAATGTTATTAGAAGAAATCAAAATCTTTTTAATTGAAAAAGACAATAGTATCAATGAATTATCCAATATACATTAAGCAGCTGATTAAATGTTTCTATGAGACATCACTCAGAATTTTAATGAACTGAACAAAAAGCATGGACTAATTGTATTTACAATGTTTGAAAATATTAAAATATTTATGACGAAATTTGAGATTTTTACTAAGGATTTGAAAATGAAAATCACGTGAAATATTTTCCTCAATTACAAAAACATTTTCAAATAACAATAATTTTTGAAAACTCTGTTGATATTTAAGAAAATGCAATTAAAAAATATGTAATGATTATAATAGAAATAAAGATTTTGAAGAGAGATTCAATCAATTTAACAGTTTGGAAAATACATTTCACTTTATTTTATATCCATACAAAATAGAATTTAAAACACAATGGAGTTAACCGATTTTATGTGTCTAGGTATCGATAATTTAGAAATGGAATTAGTCGAATTTCGAAGCAGCGTAGTGTGGAAAACAAAATTTGAAGATTTGATTTCTGAAGCAGAAGAAAAAATTGCGTGAAAATATTGCAGATAATATTGATCCCACAATAAAAATTGAAAATATTATATAATTACGTACAGGATTTTTTACCAAATAATTTTATATCAATGAAAAACCTAGTCAATGTGCTCTTTTAACGATGTTTGGGTCCACATATTCGTGTGAAAAATTGCTTTTTTCAATGAACTTTGTAAAATCTTCTAATAGAAATAGACTTGACAGGGAATTAACTAATAAATGCGTTAAAGCAGTGGTATTCAAACCGTGTTCAGTGAAACCTTGGAGTTCCACGAAACACACCTAGGGGTTCCGTGAGTTAAAAAATGGAAAGGAAAATTCTAAGTTGTGTATGCAAAATAAATTCATGTTCTCTATTAAGTTTGTACAAATACGAAATATCTAAATTCTTGCTTCCCAGCGCAAGTCGCACGTATCACGGGGAAAAATTTTAATCAGTATGCGATTCTGGACAGCCTGTTTTTTTGCGTATTCTTTAGAACTTTTAATTCTTTGCATATGCAAGTAGGGAGCCGTTACATGGGATACACTATGGCAGATATTAAACAAACCAAACTGATAAAAAGTTCATTTGTGTTTCATGATATTCTTTAGAGGGAATGGGTAAAATAATTTAGAAAAAATATATTTTTTTCCAAAAAGAATTGTGGTTAAGTTGTGGCAACTTGATTTCGGAATTACTTATTTAGTGGTGGTGGGACTAATCCCCATATTTTTAATTCTGGATATTAATTGATATCCCTCAGGATATTAATTGATGATGACACAATTTTAGCTCGCTTGAATGCTCAAATAGTTAGGAAGGTGGCATCCCGATGCACGTGTGGAGAACCATTGAAATGTTTGAAAAGGCTCAACTTTTTCATTCGTCACATCGATAGATGCATGAAGATGCGCCCTCAAAGTACACAGGCAGTCTATGGAGAATGTTCACATGTGGGATTCTGGGAATCTTAGTTCTTGTTCCATGAAAGTAACATACGATGTGAACATAATTGAGGATCAGTTGTACCCTTATATGGTGTCTGTTTTCTCAACTGGAAATGGATCTTCTATTAGGACAGCGTCCCATGTCAAAAGCTTAGAATTCTGTTAGAAGGGTTCGAGGAACGAAGAAAGGAATTTCAGTCAATATCTTGGCCACCGAACTCAAGGGATCTTAATAGGATAGGGCACCCTTGAGTTTTCCTAGAAAGACAGATCAGGGATAAAATATCTTCATGTAGGAATATTTCGATTTTAAGCAACCACTACTTCGACAACTGGTACAACCTGTATCCAGTCATCTACCAAGAATTTACGGTATCCATACCAAGTTAAATTTTGCAACTGTTTTGCATTCTAAATGGTGTAACATTTATTTGAGTAGGTGTTCATAATGTTGTGGCTCTTCAATGTTTGCAGAAATGGGATATAAGAGTAAATTAAATTTAGGCTCAATTTTCTTACGATCTTGAAATCTTCTTGGAACTTCGTTCTCCAAACTCTTGCAAATGATTTCTTTCATAGTCGCACTAATAAGAGAATAAAGAATTTCTGTTTTTCTAATAGTGAAAAATACAAGATAAATAGTTTTATAATACAGGGGAAAAAATCTCGGTTCTAAGCGTATTATCTGACTGTGGCTAGCAGAAAAATTCATTTGCCCCACCCTCACTTATGTTATCTCTTTACTTTTAAATATCTCAAATGATTGAAGGAAAAAATTGCATTAGAAACTGAAATACTAGTAATGCTAGTATTGATTGGAAATGATGGAGTGATGATATTCTATGCTTAGATCTTTTTTCCTAGATGCTAGGAAAGGGTTAGGAAAGGGATGCTAGGTTGCTGATGATATAAACAACTTTACCGTATGTATTTATTTATTTGACAGTGAAAAGAGATTGTTGAAAATATAGTTGTTACATATTTAAATGACTGTAACTGATTTTTAAATAGTTTTAGATTGTAAATATTAATAATTTAGATTGGTTTTTTGAAATGTTTAAATTATGAAAAAAAGTGTTTTGTGTGTTAACCCAATGTGAATAACATTGGTGAAGCTATTCATTCTCATTAAGAATGTTCATCTTGTAAATATGATACATTTTTAATTCACATAATAGTACGGCAATGCTTGTCACCTGTATGGTTCTCACAGCTACGGCTAACAACAGGTGTACATGTAGCACTTTGCCGTGATGAATTTCACGGGCCTTGTTCTGATGCTACTGTCGATCACGTGGTATAAGTAACAACAACAGTGTGACAATTCTAAAAATTGTGAAACTAATGCTAGGTAAGTGCATGCTGTTTGCAATACAATGCAAGTAAACCATCAGATGCAAATATTTAGTGTAAATTGAAATAGAAGAATTTCTTGGGGAGTTTTTTCATACCTGATGCTGTTTTGGAAGCTATTAGACCTATTTTACAAACTTTTTAAATTTAGTATTATTAAAGAAATGTTTACTTGGTAGTTATCAAAATGAGAGTGTGAATGACATGACATGTTCTTTTCAGTCAAATAAAACATTTAGGCAAATATAAATTGTTTCTTTAGGTAAATATGTTTGTTGGTTCTGTGTGGTTGTGGATAGGATGTACAAGAGGTGTGGCACACGCACCCAAAAACGAGACTAAACGAGTAGCTTGAAAAGACAACTGTTCTCAACGATTGTTTTAGCGATACCATTCCACACATCTCCTCTATCCATGGGGTCAGTTTCTACTTAATAGATCCCACCAGTTGAGAATACTGCGCCACTGAGTGAATACATGAAAGTGAATTCTGTCGGGAAAATGTCTAATGTAAAAGCCTAACAGCGAATCAACACCGTTTCTTGTGAAACTTAAGAAATCAGCCACGGAAATATTTCAAATGTTAACCGAGGCTTAGAGAGATGGAAATTTGTCTCGTGCACATGTCTTTGAATGGCATTAGTAGTTTCAAGGGTAAGAGACAATGTGGAATAGGATGAACGTGCTGGGTTCCCTAGATCAGACTAAAACATTGCCAAAGCTCGCTATGGGATCCAGCGTGTCCGAAGATTAAGAGTTCGTGCAGCGGTGGAGACAATTTACTTGAATAAGGACGCATTTTAACTGAAGAATTACACGCGAGAAAGATTTGTGCCGAAGGTTGCTTCAAATTTCTGTTCGATGTCTAAAAACAATACCGTAAATACGTGTTTGTGGGCATGTTGGAACGCATTGCAAACGAGCCAAATTTTTTGGAATAAGTTGTAACATAGGATGTGACATGAATTTTTATTTATGACCCAGAAAATAAGCACCAGTCGATGCAGTGGAAGTCTCCAGGAATCCCAAGACCCAAAAAAGCATGCATACCAAAATCAAAATTCAAGGCAATGTTAATTGTCTTCTTCGACGTTAATGGAATTGTAATGACTGAATGGGTTCCCAGTAATCAAACAGTTCATTACCACTATTCCATTAAAGTACTGAAGAGATTTCGTGGAACATTTAGAAAAATTAGGCTGTAGTTGGAAAGTGATGGATGGCTGTTGCGCTAAGAAAATGCACCCTCTCCCGCAGCCCTATATGTCAAGCAATTTCTGACCAGCAAAAATATTACTGTGATGGGATATCCTATTTATTCACAAGATTTGATCCTTTGTGACTTTTTTTATTTCCCACAGTAAAATCTTGTTGAAAGGGAACTCATTTTACCTCAGTCGAAGAAGGCCAGGCAAAAACGGAGAATCTCCTAAAGGGCCTTCCAAAAACTTCGTTACAGAATTGTTACCAACAATGGTAGCGCCGAGTGCAGAATTGTGTGAATACTAAAGGGGACTAATTTAAATGTGGTCATGCCTCAGAGCACTGATTCTATACAATGATTTATTGGACCAGTCCTGTTTTTGTGTGTGTGTGCATCACGCCTTGTATGAAGATGTCTCATGTTGCGACGACTTTTCAAATGTGATGTCAGGTTTGGCACCCTGTTTTCCCATTTCTAAGATTGTCCCCGAGGAATCTATAGAAGAAGTCATTTACCATTTCTCCGAACTTCCAACTGATGGGATGTTTTCGCTACATCGCTCTGCATCAACTTTATAAGATCTTTAGCCGAAAGGCTCCGTCCATTTTGAAAATTTTTTTTATTCGAATGGACTAACAAATTTGGAATTTTTAATTAATATTTTGCATTTTAAGGTGATATAATACCTTAAAAATCATTAAAATGTCGAAAAAAATTTTATTAGCGTATTTGAAACCTCGAATCCTTATAAACGTGCTTGAATAATTTCAAAGCTTTACTTGCATTTTTTATCGAGTTATGGGGCAATATTTGATGCTGCACCACGGCCCCATTTCAGATTATCAGCTGGAAACGAGCCTGATAAAAAATTAATTAATTATTCTTCTACCGAGCGTCAAGGAGACTGACATTATATATGCAGTAACAAATCATTTCAAGAAAGAATTGTGCAATTCATGCAAAAATTCTAGTTTGTGAATTGTTTATTGGAAGAGCAAATGGATTGGGTCAAGATTTAAAAATTGTGCGTGCTTTTTATGATATTACTAGCTGAACTGGCCACGCGTTGCTGTGGCTTTATTTTAATACGTAAGTTCAATATTATCTTAAGCTATTCAATGCAGTCAAATTAATCTTCGTCTATAATTTTGGAGGGATGAAATAAAGTATAAAACAACAAATTATTTTAATTTTGCATTTCATTCATCTCCTATCTGAGTGTAGTATAATCAATGAATTACTAACGAAGTCGTTAAGTAACAACATATGAAGATTAAATTTTATAAATGTGGTTCTTTTCAATTTTTAAAATTATTTTTATCATTTTAAAGTATAACAACAAATAATTATATACAACTAATCGCTAATCGGTGCACAATATTTTTTGGTAACCCGTATTTGGCTAAATCAAATAGATTCAACGGTTTCCGCACACATGAGCATATAACATCTAGTTGCCCATTCGAGAAACATGGATTTTCTAAGTTCAAGTATCAAATGAATAGCGTTCGGGTTTCAGATTCATTTATGGTCATCGCGAAAGCCATACAAATCTGGAATTGAAGCCGTTTGAATGATATAAGAGATCCTGATGGTATCAGTGGAATATGTGGCAACACATTCCCTAGTAGCATAAAAGAATTTTCATTTGAACTTTACAGTCAAAATGTTTGCTTCAAGAAATTCCCGTTATAATTCTTTTGATGATCAAACGTGCAGCGTTGCATTATCTAGGTGAATTTAAGTTACGCAGATAATAACCAGGGAACCAACCGAAGATTATGCGGTGACATTCCTGATACATCTAGAGCAGGGGTAGGCAACGCGGCGCCCACGGTCGATTTTTAATGCGCCCTCGTTGGACTAATGTAAATGTATGATAGCCAAAGCGATTTACTTACTCTTGAAGCAAAATTTTCCCTTTTTGTTTTGTCTATGGGGCGCCAGAACGCTCGCTTCTAATTTATTGCTTAGATCAGTGTAATCACTATTTTTATTAGGCAGAATAAAACTAGATTTCGAAGGGAGAGGTTGTTGCAATGTCTCTTATTTTGAATAGTAATATTGATTTTTTTTCACTTTTGTCAAACGGCGATATACAGCAAGTAGTCAGTTGAGTTTAGGATTGTGCATAGATTAGCAGTTTGCTAACCTTGAGCGTATCTAATAGCACGCACGTATTTTTTGTTAGTGTGTTATCATATTTCGAATAGACCACCCGTAGACCGTGCATTTAAAACTATCAAGTAATCCGAAATAATCCTTTTCTTTTAAAACCCTTCATAGATAAATGTAAAAGAAAAAGAACATATTATTTTAACGATGAATGGGAACATCTATATTGTTACGTTGATTACAAAGGGAAGTGTATTTGTTTGTTGTGTAATAATAGTGTTGCGATTCCCAAGAAAAGTAATATTGAACGACATTTTAAGACCGTTCATACCAATTTTGCTAGTGACTATCCAATAAACTCTGAAATTAGAAGAAAAAAAAATATTTCTTTAAAATCTTCAATAACTAACCAGCAAAGTTTTTTTTACTAAACCACTGCAACAACATAAAGCAGCAACGATCGCGTCATATAAAATATCGCATTTGCTAGCTAAGAATAAAAAACCATTTACAGATGGAGAATTAGTGAAAGCAGCCATGTTAGAAGCTGCTGATTCACTTTTTGAAGAATTTAAAAATAAAAAGGAAATAGTTTCAGCTATAAACACATTGCAATTATCAGCACGAACTGTTACTAGAAGAATTGAAGTAATTGCGGAGAATTTGGAGGCAGAATTAGCAAATGATATGGAAAATTGTAATTTCTTTTCGCTACAGATGGCTGAATCGACAGACGTGACAAATATATCACAATTAGCAATTTGCGTGAAGATGGTATTTTCTGATTTTACAACAAAAGAAGAATTCCTTACAGTTCTGCCATTAAAGGGAAGCACCAGAGGAGAAGATATCTTTTCTACTTTTAAAAAGTATATAACACATGTAAAATTACCTGTATAAAAGTTATCGTCAATTACAACAGACGGGGCACCAGCGATGACTGGTAAGAAAAAAGGATTTATTGCCTTATGTAGCAGTATTCCTTATTCCCGAAATTTATTTCTTGTCATTGTCTCATACATCAGGAAATGTTATGCGCAAAAACAATCGGTTTTCAACACGTATTTACGATAGTAACAAAAATTATTAATTCCGTAAGATCGGGAGCTATGCAACACAGATTGTTTAAATTACTTTTAGAAGATGAGGACGTTCAGTTCACAGATCTTCTTTTACATACTGAAGTGAGGTGGCTGAGCAGAGGTAAAATACTTGAGCGGTTTATCATGCTTTTGCCACAAATAAAGGAATTTATTGCATCAAGAGGCGAATTTTACGAGCAATTAGAAAATAAGGATTGGCTAATCGACCTCGGATTTCTGACAGATATAACGGCAAAATTGAATGAATTAAATTTAAAAATACAAGGGAAAAATCAGCATATCGCTGACATGATTAGTGCAGTATAAATGCATTCAAATGCAAGTTAGTGTTGTTGAAATTCCATCTATTGAAAAAATCATTATCACATTTCCCAAATATAAAATATACTGTTGAGAGTTTAAATTTGAATAATGAAAATTTTACTGCTACATCATATTTAGAAATTATAGATAAGCTAATAGAAAAGTTTTCTTCTAGATTTAAAGGTTTTGCAGCATTAGAACCCGTTCTAAGATTTTTCATAAATCCATTCAATGTTACTGAAGATGATGTCCTTGAAATAGTTTCAGTGTATTTCGAGCTTCATAATATCGAAGACCTAGAATTAGAAATAATAAACTTGCAAAGTGATATTATTTTAAAAGCGCATAGTAATGATAAAATGTTTTGGAACTTAGTCGATGAAAATAAGTATCCTATTTTAAGGAAATGTGCGCTAAAAATTTATTCATATTGTGCAACAACATACAATTGCGAGTCTTTGTTCTCAAATATGAAATATTTGAAATCAAAATACCGAACAAAGCTTAATGACTCCCATTTAGATAATTGTTTAAGGACCGGGAACTCTAAATATTTCCCCAATTATAAGAAATTAGCTGAAAATATGGACACCCAGGTTTCACACTGAATTATGTGTATCATTATGTATGACACCAACAAAATAAAGTTATAAAAAATCTGTTTTTTTTTAATGCCTATTTATACCTGTTGATTATCTATAAAATATGCGCCCTCGGTGATTTTCAAATTTAGTATTGCGCCCTTAAGGACAAACAGGTTGCCGACCCCTGATCTAGAGAATTCAAAAACTCGGTTGGAAAATTTACGGTTTTGTTTTCATCAACAATAGTGTCGATTGTCTTAAAAGGCCTTCGATCAACTGGCAACAACCCTTTGTCTACAAGTTTATTTCATCGCAATATCAACATTTTTTCTGATTAAGTAAAAGGATTACAGAGGCAATAATTATCTAGATAATTATACAGTAGATCTAGAAAGACATTCTCAATCAGTTTCTTTTGCCTAAAGAACATTACAGAAATCGTCTGGTTATTTCATGTATTATGTATTGGGATGAAGTTCTACTTCACCGTTTCCAATATTCAGTAGTTGGTAAGGAAATATTTGCTCAGATTGATCACCTTGCAAATGTACTCACGTGTTTAAGGTCATTCGCAGTGTTTCCACGTTTTAAACAGGCGTTAATCTCGTGAGCAAAAATAGAGCGTGTAATGGCTGTTAATATCTGATGGAAATCACCAGATAGTAATACAACTGCAACACCGAAAATTCTCCAGTTGCCATATAAATCTTGCAAAGCTCTATGTACTGCTTTGAGTGAATGTTTATGGGTCATGGTACACTTATCCCTGATCATGATTTAATTCATTTGCAACACTGTAGCCAATCCACTCTTTTTTTCAATGGTACACATTGCATCTTGTATTTTATGAATGTCTAATAACAGCTGATGCGGAATGTGCAGTTTTTCAACCATCTAACAAAGTGACAACAATGACCGAAGATGCAATTTCCTATTACAATCATATTTTTGAACTCGAAACGCAAAGCCATTTGACCTCATTCCAGCAATATCCAGAAAATTTACGGAAGCTTTTGAAATCCGTGTCCAGATTCTCGTTCCCACCTCGAGAAGCACTCGGGGCCCACTTTCGACGCCCCTGCATTTGTCAGTTCAGTGTCTGAAGGGAGACACTACGGCCGGCTTGCATTATCGGCCGGCATTACTTACGGGAGTTTCTAAAATCCGATTCCAGATTATTCTTGTTTCCCATCCAAAAAATACCAGGAAAGCATTTCTCTCTCCTCAAGAATTTTAAAGCAAGCCCCTTCCACAGTTCGTGCAAAATATTATCGTCTGGCATTATTTGAAGTATATATGAGATTATCTTGAATTGGATTGAGAATATTCGGATCGGCAGTTCTGAAAACCAATCAAGACCCACTTTTTGTGTATCTACGTCAGCAAGTTTGGCTGGTACTGCTGTCCGAGAATATTCCGATCCCCGGCATTATCTGGCAAAAATACAGGAATTTCTTTATTTCGATTTCAGACTCGCTTAAACCAACTCAAATTACACCAGGAATACACTCTCCCGCACCAAGACTTTAAAGGTCAGCTCCTACTTCAGTTTGCATAAAAGATGGTCATCCTGAATTATCCGGCAAAGTTACTGTTATTGCTCAGATTGAGTATCAGATTCGGATTATTCGTTTTGAAATACACCATGGACCAGGTTTTCACGATCCAAGGTTTTTAATGCAAGTCCCTGCTACAGTGTGTCTAAAATACGGTCGACTGGCGTTATCCGGCAAATTTATCGAAACTCCTAAAATTCACTTTCAGATTCTCATTTCACACCTCGAAATGCACACGGAGCTGACTTTTGATGCTCCTGCGCGAGCAAGCTCAGTCGCTAGAGAGAATAAACATCCCGACACGGGACTCGAATCATATGCTTTTTCTACTAATTCAGACATCATCCAGCAAGTTTAGTGGAGTTTCTGAAATATGATTTCAAATTATGGTTTCCCGCCCCTACATACAACCGAAGATTACTTTTGTGCCCCTGAGCCAGCAAGTTCAGTCCCTGGAAATGGCATTAAGGTCGTCCGGCGTTATATGGCAAAGTTACAGGAATTTCTAAAATTCGATTTCGAATTCTCGTTCACCATCCCGAATTACAACAGAAACGCACTTTTCCCGCACCAAAAAGTTAAAAAGGTAAGCTCCTGCCACGATTTGCGTAATAAATGGTCGTCCTGAATTATCCGACAAAGTTACAATTATTTCTCAGACTGGATATCAGATTTGGATTATCCATTTTGAAGTACACCAGGTCCAAGTTTTCACGATTCAACGGCCCCTGTTATGTTGTCTAAGATACGGTCGGCCGGCTTTATCCGGCAAAGTTACAATTATATTTGGAAACTGGCTCAAAAATTGGACTCCACACCCCGAAATACGACAGGCACTTATTTTTCGTGCATTTTAGTTTGCAATATCTGCTTCCACAGACACATGAGCATTGCCACATTTTGTGATTATTCCCTTACGGGAATATTCGCAAAATCTGGCATTGTGTTTTCCGGATTTTTCACATTTCCTGCATTAAAAAATTATGGCGTCATTAATTGAAATAAAAACTATCCTATGTTTTAAATTGGATGAAATGACACACAGAATGCAAAATTATATAATGATCGGTTGAGTAGTTTTGGAGTCCATCGCGGACAAACAATGTGACACGTAATTTTTATATATAAAGATTATGAATGAAATTAAAACTTCAGAACGGATTCTCCCAAAGCACAAATACTAAATCTCATTTTGATAACTTAGATAATTAAAAATCTAATTCTTAAGAATAGAGAAACTCTCCCATTTTTGTTGATATATATATATCCCATGTGTGTGAAATTCTCTCAACACTTTTATATATATATATATATATATATATATATATATATATATATATATATATATATATATAAATGAGAAAAGCGACTCACTGACTGACTGACAGACTAATCACGATATATCCGGAAATATTCAACTTTCAGACTTGAAATTTGGTAGACATGTTTCTTTCATGGAGTAGAGATCCGCTAAGAACAGATTTTTTGCGAAATTCGAACCCCAAGGGCGTCACGGGGGGTTGAGGGGCGTTATAAGTAATTGTTTCCATTTTTAAACTACTCAACGTACAATCTTGAAATTGGGTAAGCAGATTCCTTTCATAGAGTAGCGATCCGCTACAAAATGAGTTTGGTGAAAATCGACCCCTAAGGGACATTGCAGGGGCTTAGGGGTCAATAATTAGATAATTATTTTCATTTTTAAACTATTAGATGCACAGTCTTTAAATTTTATAAATAGATTCTTTTCATAGAGTAGAGATCAGATACAAGATGGTATTTGGGAAAGTATCCCCCAAGTGGTGTTGCGCGGGGGAAGGAGCGTAATAGATAAATATTTTCGTTTTTAAACTAGTTGACCAACCTGCTTGAAAATTGATAGACATGTTTCTTTCATGGATTAAATATCCACTACAAAATGGGTTTTGGGAAAAATGACCCCAAGGGTTGTTGCGAAGGTTAAGGGGATATATATATATATATATATATATATATATATATATATATAATAATTATTCCGATTTTTAAACTATTAGATGCACAGTCTTGAAATTTGGTAAGCAGATTCCTCTCATAGAATAGAGATAAGCCACAAAATGCGTTTCGTGAAAATCGTCCCCAAGTGGCATTGAGGGGCGTATATTTTTCAATACAATCAGGACTGAAATATCAATAATTTATACATATATATAACCAGCAAAAATTTATAAAACATCATGAAATACCCAGCGAAGTGGGCTAGCGTAACAGCTAGTTATTAATATATTTTAAGATATTTATTTAAACAAACGCACACATGCAGTTCTTTTTTTTATATATATTTTACTTATAAATTGTTAGGGGATTTTGCTTTCATTCGTGTACAATATTTAACATGCGAAGGTTTTTAAAATCATGGAAATAAAAAATAAAGGCATACACATCGTTTGTACATGTTGTGCATTAGCTCTGAGCATGGAATTAGCTCTGAAGTGTGTGTATTTATTTTTTTTATAATTATTAAGATAAAGTTTTATGAAATATTGATCTTTCATTTGTTTTTTTCTATATATTCATTATGGCAGTTTACCGTTTAATTGTTCTACATTTGTGCAATTTTTTATAGTAAGCAGTTTTAAATAAGCTAATTAACATTTCATAAAAGTTTCAGACTATTCGATGATTATTATATCATGCTATTCATGAAATGTAAACTTCAAACTCATTTTTCTCCATGTGGAGTTTTTGTACATATAATATTATTCAAAATCCTAAGGCTTTTTTGATAATTGAAGCATGGGTTTTAAATTTTTTTTATACATGTTCTGAAATGTATGTTTTGTAAAACTGTGCATGGAATTAGCTCTAACATAGTTAGTACTTTTTCTAAAAAATTCCAAATTAATGTTTTTTTGAGAATTTTCTGAAGTTTAACTATAAAAAAATTAATAAAAACTTAAAGTGCAGTAGCAGAAAAAACCCCATGCACAGTTTTATGTAGTATATTATAAGGTATTTCGAAAAAAAATTTTGAAAGAAAAGAAACATTTTTAAAATAGCCTTAGGGATTTAAAAAATGTTTAAAAAAAGTTCAAAAAATTTAAATTTTACAAACATTTTGCAGCCAATTAAATTTTTTTATGGTATTATTATTAAATATTAACCTATGTAAAATGCGATTAAAACCAAATATCAAATATTAAAAATAAAAAAAAATTTGAAGATGGTACCATATTGCCTTAATTTGTTTCTATTACACTGGAAGTCGTTTGGAAAGCTTAACCCTGGAGTGGTCGTGTGGGAAAGAGACACCTAGGTTCACGAAGTCTTCAGTTGCGGGAAAACTGTTTATTTGTTACAAATCACCTTATCCATAACCTCTTGCATGACAGTCTTCATAGGAACTAAAGGTATTTGTCCCATATCTCTTAATTTTTTGGGAGTGGCAAATTTTTTGTAAAATCTTAAGGTACTTGAGGTGGCTCAGTCACCAGAGTGATCATTTTTGTTCCAAAATATTTTCTATGAACAAGCTACGACGGCTTAGTGTTTTTGATTGCTATGTTGTATATTAGGGTTTATAAATGTAAATGAATAGAATAAAAAAACCCCAAGAAATAGGCATCTGTGATCATTATTAGGTGAAGTTGAAACTGATATAGCAAAGGAACATAATTAAATAATGGATATTAATCATGATAGCGAAATTAATTTTCAGAAAAGTGATGAATATGGAAAGCTTGACTTTTGAAAGAAAAAATTTCAAATACTACCTACAAAACTCCACCAAGTAACATATGTAGCAAAAAGTCTATTACAACGCACACTGCGCCCTGTCAAAAAGACACAAGCAAGAAAAAGCTCAACATGGCATTAGTTAATCATCAGTGGACAGTAACCTGAAAAAAAATAGGGGAGCTTTGCTTGCATATGTCATTCCTGTATTTTGAGTGAAAAGTGTCTATGATTCTTCTTCTTCATTAAAGTCACTCACGTTTAAGTGCTTTATAATTCAGTTTAATTAGATTTTTTCTCAAAATTTTATAGAAAAAATTTGAAAGTATTTAAAAGTAAGTAATATACTTTCTATAGTTAAATTATTAAATCTTATATCTTAATAAAAGTTTTTAGAGCTTATTAATTACACCTGAATATTTTATTTTAACACTACATAAATTAATTGATTGATTATTGTTGCACTTATTGTTACTCATATTGGTGACGGATGTAGTAATCTTAAACGGTAGTCAGCTAACGATAATTTTTCTGGCCCTCTATTCTCCAAATTTGCACACCACACCAACATGTGGATTTTGAGGCTCTACAGATTTATGTGCATCAAACCATGTATTGTTAACAAAGCATTATCACTATTGATAAAAAAATCAGTAACAGTATACTTAATAGTTTCTATTATAAAAGAAAGAGAAATAAAACACACAAAAATAAAATAGTAATTTTATTTAGGTAAGGGATGTATTTTCTGCACAGTTTTCGAATCAATATGTCATAGATACAGCGTTATCTTTCATGCTTTTACAGTTCGTTCTGCGATTCACTTGTCCTGTAAAAAGAAAAGACTTAAATTATTTAAATATTAAAAGATTAAAACATAAGAATATTAAAAGATTAAAAATACTCAGAATCACAAATGCTTACATATCAGTTGGATGAACATTGTAGTTGATGTAATAGATGTTACACTGAAAAAAATTAAAACCAAAATGAATATAAAGGGTTCATTTTCAAACTTTGACTAAGAGTGTCAATTGCAATTCAATACATATTAAATTTTTATTTCACTGCTTAGGATTTTTTAAGGTTTTCGTGATATCATTTGGGGAAAAGTAGAGGGCACTAAGTCGATTCAGAATCACATAGGATTGAAGGTTCGGCATTTTTTTGTACTCGAGATAGGTTTGTAAGAATAGTATAGGAAAACTACATTATACGCTGACGGTACAAAACAGTAAATTTCAACACGTGTTAATAATTTTCAGGCGTCAATGCCTGCACTTGCTGTAAATGGTACGGACTCATGTTTCTTTTTGACTGGACTCCATGTTGCCCATGTTGTATCCTCCATTCGATTGGTTGAGAAATATCCAATCACTGGAGTGCTTGCGCTTGGATAACTTTCAACGCGAGATGTACTTACTTTCTTCTTATTGCCCTTGACGGTCGCTTTCGATTCATGGCAATTCTCACAAAATGTTTTATAAAGACATGCGAACATCTTGTATGGGGAAGATAGAATCGAAGAGTGGCATGCTTTCAAGGGTCTCCCTACGCAAAGTTTACCAATTGAGTCCATTCTTTTACTGCAGAAGCCATTCGCAAATGTTAGTTACGAGGGGATTGATACTAGGATGATTCCCATTTGTCTTTGTTTTTTGAGCAAGTACTGGTAGTGATGAGGAGGTTGTGTTCACGACGGGATCTAATCAGACACTATCATGAGCCAGCTCAAAATGACTGTTCTGGTAATCTGTTCAATATTATTCACATAGAGGTTTGTTGATGAAAACAGAACCCCTATTTTTTGTAGAGCAGTAAAAATAGCAGGACGTTTAAAAAATATGAGCAAGAGGAAAAAGGGATGTCGCTGCCTCAAAGAGAATGGATTTCTGCCTGTTGATTCAGGAGGATATTTTATTTCCCCTCTACCACCCAAATGACCTTGCCATGCTAGGATGATTCCGATTTGTCTTAGTGGTCTATGTCTTTCGAGCAAGCAATGGTAGGGAATCCCCTTTATATTGTATGGAAGGATTCGACGTGCAAAAATAAATCCTGACATAAATTTCACGCATGCTCTTCCACTAACTTGAAAAGTGATCAGGTACGAAATTCTATTGGTAGCGGGAAAAAAAACAGTACAGGCTTGATGGCTAACATTCAGGATGAAAATATTTTCTTAATTCTGGATAAAATACGTGTAAAACTGTCCCGAAACTCAGCATCAAGTGGGCATGGGGTGAAAGGGGAAATCTTACCAATTGCGGGGGGGGGGATAAAGAAAAATCCAATTAAGTGATGGCTAGAAAATGTGGAAAATGGAAACCCTCCATCATATCATTAGGTATTGTACCCACAATTTTCACAAATTCGCAGTGATTTTTTTACTTACGGGATCTTAGATAGAGGGGCTATTTGTTACAAGTGAAGCAAAACATTTTGCTGGTTTAGTTAAAATTAACGTAACTTGAGAAAATGATGTCAACTAATTTTCACTTTTCATAAAAAAAATATTGCTTACTATCCTTGGTAAGTTCTCCAAAAGATAACCCATTTGGTTAATATTCTAAAATGGTACAGCACTTGCTGCTTTTCTTTTCATAAAAATTATTGCTAATTTTTTTTTTATCAAAATGACTTTATTTAAATAAACTAAATCCTAAGGGAGTAACTCAAAATAAGCAATGAATTTAAATATAAAACGAAAGTTAAATTTCTGAAGTGTGTGTGTTTGCCTTCTAAGAAAATGTAGGCTCTACATCCTTTTAAAAATATATTCAGGATGAATTGTGAGTCACTAGGTAAATTTATTGTTTCCACTGCTTCAACACTTCTTTTGGTGAGTTTGGCGACATTTTCGATTAGTTTAAAATAAATTAGAAGGCAGACACTTCGGACGCTTAATTCTTTAAAGTGTTGCAAAAATGTCTTCCCTTTTATTTTTACATGTAATGCCTAATTTGAGTTGCACACTTAAGCGAGTTTTTCTTAAATAACGTCATTTTGTTAAAATTCTGGCAATACTTGTTGTAAATAGAAAAGTAGAGCAAGGGTTGTACTATTTTGAAATCTCAATGTGCCATCTTTTTAAATAACTTACCAATGCAACATTTTTCTTTTTATGAAGATTTAAAATTAGAAACTACCACACCACACCAACGGGAGGACGTTTGAGCTCTCGGCAGATTTAACGTGCATCTCTCCTTACACGGCGGATCTTAAGTGGTACTAGGATCGAACTCATGACACGCTAGCCATGATCCGGTGCCTAGACCACTCGGCCACCACGGCCACGATAATTTCAAGGCCACGAACGTGTCGACTTTTTGCCCTTGGTAAGTTGCACTCACAAATTTCTGGTTTGTTTGCTGCGATGTTAAGGCCATTCCGCGCAGATTGAAATTATTGTCTTACATTTACACTCTTGTCTGAATTCTTAGACATGCAATTAAACAAATGTTATTCGTGTGTTAATCTATGTAAAGATGCTTTCTGTAAGAATAATTCCAAATTTTCGCTTCAAACTGTTATACCCATACAAGAAGCTCTACTTGCTAAGTTTCAAAGGCTGGTTCGCAATTTCCAATATTTACTAACTTCTTTCAAGCAACAAGCATATACTAGCTGAATTTCATAATACCCGAAATTTTCATGAGGTTTCTAGTATCCGAGATTTTCCGTAGATTCATAATTATTCCTAAATCCGTATTACATAAATTTATCCTAGACCCACAATATCCAATATTTGTCATAGATTCCTCGGATCCGAAATTCATTGCAGAGCCTTAATACTTTTTTATTTTCCTTAGCTCTTTAGCTCATACGTTTTCTGAGTTCCTCGTGCCAGATAGTTTTCATAGATTCGAAAAAAGATGTCACATGGTATGGATAATTTTCAGGATATGACATTGTGGCTCAGGGTTTCTTATACTAAAATTTTCGTATTAAATGAGGTCAGTTTCAAGACTGACCAAAATTTTGAGCTCAGTTGGTTCAAAATATGACCTTTCGCAGGATTAGAATTTTTTTTTTAACCTTAAATGGGATAGATCTAACAAATAAAACCCTAGTTTTATTACGTATAACAATGCAAATTAAAACAAATACAAAGATATTCATCTAATACTTACGAATTCCTGTGAAAGGAAAAAAAAACAAAAGAAACATAAATCCTATGAAGAAACATAAATGAGTTTAAAAAATATGAAAGAAACATAAAAAAAGGTTAGGTCAGGGTTAATCAGACCACGTCTTGCCTGCAGCTTGCGGAGACGGTTGCGGCTCTTTAGACATTTGCCTGAAAATTGTCACCCCTTCTCTTATTTAACTTATCAAAAAATGTACCTGTATTTGTGTATGCATTAAAATATTTGGTGGGCTTAGTTGAGAATAAGTGAAAATATTAAGATTAAATTTTTTATTAAAATGCTGCCAAGGTAAGATGCTTCTCAAAGAGATTTCCTGCTGTATGTGCATACTCTGCTTATTTTTTCTTTCTAATAGGGCTGCTGATGGGGTTTCACCAATCGCAGACTTAGTACATTCCCTGGGAGGCAATGGATGGTTGGCTCACTGCATTTGGCATGATGTCCAGCGTAAAACCCAACAAGAGAATGTCCAACTGGACAGCAACACGCAGCTAAATACGGCAAGATATCCCGATAAAGTCAGGAAGCTCTGTATCAAATATAATGTAAGAGATAACGGGAAGCAACTGTTAACTATTTGAGGACCACAGCTCCTGTTGTTTGCGTCTAATACCATCACGAAGTTTTGGGAGTTTCTCCTAGGATGGGGCGTACTCCTGATGAAATGGGTCAAAGCCAAAGAGCGTGACTTTGATACTGAAGAGGAACCTGCCTTGTATTTTTTCTTTATTTAAATTTCATTGGGATGATTACAATTAAGTTTCTTATTCGTGTTTGTAAGAGAGAGAGAGAGAGAGAGGAATAATCACTGAATACAGAAAACTTAGATGGTTGTCTATAGAGCGGCGTTTCTCAAACTGTGGGGCGTGCTCCGCTGTGAGCATTTTGAAAAGTTGAAAATAAATGGCTTTTTCTTAAAATATCAATTTACTGAAAGGAAGCAAAACAAAATACATTCTGAACTGTGAAAAGTAACACAATACCTTATCCTAATACTTAAAAATAACTTTAAATATTTATTACATAAAAGCAACATGTACAAAAATTTAACTTAATAATAATTAATCATTTGAAAACTAATTTAATTTGATTATTTGTACGGTTTATAATTAAAATCGTATTATATCATGAGCGTCAAAGTACATTATTATTGCTTTCAACATATTTTCATTATATGGAGGGAAGTGCGATGAAAATATTATTATTGAAAATCGGGTCTTGATTATTGAAAGTTTCATATGGAACTTGAATGGGTCATTGTCAAAGCATTGTAACATGTGGTATTCAACATTCAAGTGAATTGTTCGATCGTTAGCAATTTGGCTTTGTTCTGTTTAAATCAAAATCTTCCGCCAAAATGCAATGTTTACATCATCATTGTTAGAATTCGATGATGCAGTCCACTCTTCTAGTTGTGGAGGAACTCTTCTGTTTGTTCTGACTGTATCAATAATTCACAGCCTTTTTTTTGTTGCGGTACACTTTTAACTTGAAAATTTGGCGGCACACTAACCATAAAATAAGTTAAAAATAATTTGCTTAACTGTAATGCACTACTTAAAAAAGTGGATGAAAATAATTTTTAATGTAAAATAAAGTAATATGTACGACAAAAACATCTATTGTATAATTAATTGTAAATTAGTTCCGGAATACATTTAATATGAAATTCGATTTTGACGATTTTTCATAATTTCGTTCATATTTAGTAGTCTACAATCATTTCATCATCTACGTTTAAGAGTCTCAGTCTTTTTTCATTTCAATATTTGTTAATAATAAAATTCCAAATTCACTCAGATAAGATCTAGAAAATTATATTAAAGGCTTTTTTTTGGCTATTACGAGATAATCGCTTCTAATTTTAATCGAAAATCGACGCTTCCGAATGTTTTGAAAATAAATCTCGATTATTTCAGAAAGAAATGAATTTTTCCTCTTCTGTAGCCGTTATCACAAATTTCTTTACATCCCTCTATGCACGCAAGGACCGCGAATACTTATTTCTTTAAGACGGTCCAAGGCTTTCTCAGACGCACAATTGAATGGAAATTGGGTGGCGCCACTAAATTAGTGGTGGAGAGTCACTGGACTAGATAGACGAGCCATTGATGTGCAACCGTTTTTCAAGTGATTGCGTTTCATATCCACTTGATTGCTATGATTTACTCAAAATCTTACGTTGCGCAATAGCGCTCTTTCATTTTATGGTGCAACGCTACAGAGGGGTTGAAATTTGCTGTCATTTTATCTTGAAACCCAATCCAACGATTCATCCATTTATGCTCACCCAGTGAAGGATGGCGTACTAAGAATCTACAAACTAGAAAGTTTTACCCATGTATATTGCCATTGAATATACATACGTTCAGGAATAGACGGCTTTTCTATTTCTTTCGCTTAGGCATGGAAAATTAAAGTCAGATATTTTTTTAAACACATCTCCTATTTTTAAGAAAAATACTTGAACAATTTGGTGTGTGTGTTTTCTTAAAACATCTATTTAACACCGAGTGGGCAGAAAGTCGTAAACACTTTAAAAGTTTATAAAACCCGAGAAATTGAACAAAATAATAAACGGTTTGCAGATTTAGCATCGATAAATCACGAGAATTTTTTAAGATAAAGGAAAAATTTTTTTAAATAAATTAAATGTAAAAAAACTTTTTTAAGAACAAGCTTTTATTTAAAAACGCGCAAAAAAGAATAAAATAAACTTTTCCTTTAAAACTTTTTTTACTATCAACTTATAACGTCATTACACAATTTATATGATATAAAAGCTTGTCGCGAGATTTACCTGTGTAGATAAACAAGTAAAATAAATAACTTGACCTGATTGATTTTGGTTTTTAAAAATTCACACTAAGTAAATATGAGTACATTGCGACAAGCTTTTATATCATATAAATTGTGTAATGACGTTATAAGTTGATAGTAAAAAAAGTTTTAAAGGAAAAGTTTATTTTATTCTTTTTTGCGCGTTTTTAAATAAAAGCTTGTTCTTAAAAAAGTTTTTTTACATTTAATTTATTTTTTACTTTTTAGTTATCGCTGGACAGGTTTCTTAGCCTGTTCAACTCATTGAACGCTGGTTCGCCATCCCTGGTTTAGCGGAATTAATTCTTGCAAAATGGTATTAGACTAAAAACACAATTTTTTTAAATCCGCAATTTTTAAGCAATTTTTTCAATTTTCGTGCAGATTTTGGCTAACATTGTTCTACACACGAAAAAAAAAAAGGTTTAGTGAGATTATCTTCATAAATGACAAAGTTATTAAATGTTTAATTAAAATTTTGACTATTTTTGAAAAACTTAAAGAATATATTATTTATTTGAAATATTTTGAAGATAAGGGATGTATTTCTCTAACATATTAGAAGAAAATTTTAATTGTTTATTAAAAACTTCAAAAGGCATTTAAATATTTGTATTAATCAATAAAATGCTTAAGACTAAAAACGCATTTTGTAATCAAAAAAGAAAGTTTTATCAAATAATGATAATTTTTTGCTGGACATTGAATATCTTCTACGTAAGAATCTATTTTTTTTAATTGCTCAGATCATCTTTAGAAACTTGATTTTGAAAAAATCAATAATTAAATTCAAATAAAATTAACAGAATCTATTTGTAATTAAATTTAAGGACACATGTCGTAGTGTGTGTTTAGATTACTGGTGATAAAATGAGGTATATTTAAATTACTCGTAGGCTTAAAATTAGAAAATTTCTTTAAAAAATTACTTCATTTTATTGTAAAATTATTTTTTTAATCGAAAATATATTGCATTTCTAGATAATATTTTTCTCTTATTGTGTTCCTAGCGGATTCCTTTTTGATGGGTAAGATACATTAAAAAAATGATCTTTCCGATTCTGTAATTATTTTTTGTCTGATTTTCATAGATTAAAGTTAGATAAATTATTTAAAGAATTTCTTCAATACTCCATCTCAGTTTGACTTGGCAGCGTTGAGAAAGGTATACAATGTACCAATCTACTTGAAAAATAGCTCCACTTTTTTGTTTTGAATTTAAATCCAAGGAAATAGATAGAAATTTGTAAAAAAATTGCATACGTTGTAGAAATTAGATTGTTTTTACGTTGTAGAAATGTAATTATTTTTTAGACAAAGTTAATTAATACTGTCAATAGCGCAACGTTATGAAATTCCAGTTTGGCTGAAAACCGATTTTCGACGCCAACTTTTGTCATTGTTGTAACAATAAAATTATTACAACAATGCAGATATATCCAAGTTGGCGCCCAAAACTAGTTTAACGTTTTTAATTAATATCTTTTTAATTAATTGCAATATCGGAATATAAATGGTCAAAACATGCATTGTCATCCAAACTAAACATGTATACAAAATTTCAGCTCAATGGGAGGAAGATATCAGCTTCAAAATTGAGTTGCAAGATTCCACCCGAACAAATTACATACATACATACATACATACATACATACATACATACATACATACATTGTAAGTTAAATAAAAGCTTTTAATTAAAAAGTCGACAGATGGTGCTTATACAAACGACTTAGTTGGAAATATGCAAATGAGACAGACGATTCTAAATACTGCTGCTCTTGATCCAAATCCAGTTTTCCGTTACATTCTAAGTGAATGGGGATGCTGAGTGGGAAAGACAAAGCTTTGTTGGTGAAGCTGTTTTACATGAACAAAGAATCAGCGACTGTTGCACTGCGTAAATTCCACTTCAGAAAAATGTAAAGACTGTGTGACGAATCTATACGCGGCTCTACTAAACCCTTGGGAACTCTTTAAGGTAAAAATTTAATTCAACCAACTTTCACCCAAGTTAAGAAAACGTGATTATGCAAATTAAGTTTATTATATAAATTCTGTATTCGCGAGTTTGGAATGTTAGTGAAGGGAGAATTGTGAGTTAGTGAAGTAAGAGTTCATGAAGTGAGAATTTATTATTGTGAGAATTGAAGATATTCAGAATGAGGATCAATTGGATGTGAGATCAAGACAGCTATTAGTGTTCAGGGTTCTGACTGACAAGAGTTCATGTATTGTGCGTATTATTTAAATAGAAGTTAGAAAATAAATGGTTAGTGCGCGACTGAGTTAATAACGGGCTAGTATAAGTTATCGTAGAAATTGGTTGAGCGTCCGTTAATATTATCCCCAGGCTAACGGGTCTCACCTTCGAGCTCTAATCATTGATCTGAATTATTTTAGCTGGATTATTATTGTGCTTGTGTTGATAAGAGTGACAATGAAATAATTTTAGTGAATCATGTCGACTGATCAATTAGTTCTCCCCACACATCTATCCGGGTCTGAGGATGCACAAGGGGGATTAGAGGGAAGTAGGATGGGTCCACCACCATGACTGTTAAAGGGCTTTCAACAGTGACAGGCGGAAATCATTGAATTCCCTCAAAGTCACAGTGTAGTACTTCAAAGGTTCCTCCCAGGTGGATCGATCCCGTCCATCCAATCTGTCGGAATTGAAAGTTGCAATCCGCTGAGAGCTCTCATGTCTAGACATTCTGCACTCTGTCGTTTCTGGATTTGTGACACGAATGCAAAGTGTTAACCCTGTGGGGGTAACAATGTGGAACACATACTGCTTTTGAATTATTTGTTAGCATTATTTTTGTTATCTGCGTGTCACTTATGCACAAAACGCCTCCTATTGGTGGTTTTCAGAAATTTTGTTTTCTTATTTAAAAAAAAAAATCCCGTAACTTACCGATGTTAAACCTGTAAACCATTTTTTATTTTGTTTAATATTCCAGGTTTTATAAATTTTTCAAGTTTTTACGGACTTTTTGCCCACCCGGTATATAGGACACAGATATCTACATATTTTTCTAAAAAAAGTAACATTTTGGATCTATATTAAATACCAATGATTCATATTAATATTTTTCTAAATGAATTTGAAATATTTTTTGTAAAGAAACCGAGAAAGAGAAATTTAATTCTACAAAAGAAAATACTCCCATGAAATAAAGAAAAAAAAATTGATTCCCAGTAAATGTGTGCTTTAATTAATTCTTAATTAAAAGAGTTTTTTTCGCAGGGGTCTGTCTTCAATAATACTATTTTTAATTTACAGCTAAATTTTTTACTCGTGTTTTTATTTCGAAAATACTTTTTCCATCAATATTTTTGTACTATATATTATTGCTCGGCCTTCTTCAAGTTTGTAGCTTTTTGCTTTTGAAATTTCCCCTTTTAGTGTCAGCACTTCATTTCTATATCAATGTCATTAAAATTCTTTTTTAAAAGTTTTTTTTTTCATTTCTTTGCCTCGTTGGATGTGTATATATCCTCTTCGCTTAGCCCGGTTTTGCAAGGGCATTTTTCATGGGTATCATTTTATCCCTATGTAAATTTTCCCTTTTTTCTCTTTCTTTCTTGTACGCCAGCACTTCTGGGTGTGTATGTGCGATGTGAGTGATTTCTATATTTATGTCATTAAAATTCCCTTTTCAGAAATTCCTTCCACTTCTTTTCTTTGTCAGAAAGGTTACTTTTCGCTCTGTTCCAAGTATAAAATTCTTTTTATCCCCGGGATAAAACCTTTTTTTTTCTTTCGAATTTTTATTTTCTATTAATAATTTACAAAGTACGAATTTATTATTAAAGAACTTTTATTTTCTATTAAGGGTGTATGCGCGATATGAGAGATTTCTATACTTATGTCATTAAAATTATCTTTTCCAAAATGTCTTCAATTTCTTTTCCTTTACAGACAGGTTTCTTTTCCCTCGGTTTAGCCCAGCGTTACATGGGCTTTTCCCCTCTTTTTTCCCAGTGATTAGATCTTTCTTTAAATTTCTATTTTCGATTTCTAATTTACAAAGCTAATCTACGACAATGTACGACGAAAGTTAAGAAGACAATGTACGACTTCATGATTAAATAATTAATTTTATATAAAAAACAATATTGATTTAGTTTTTTAAAAAGTAATTTATATCCATTTTTATTAAATAATGAATGAAAATCTCTTACCCTTAACTATTGAAACGACCGCTTATTATAAAGAAAGATTCAAAATGTAATTAATACTATCTGATGAAAACATTTCAGCATTTTCTAATATTCACTTCAATCGCTTTTTTTAAAAATAAAGAAAACTATCAACTGTAACGTATCAGAAGGTTGGCTCTTTCTGCACGTGCTCAATAAGGCTCAAACTGGTTAATTTTGCCGTAGGTTTATCACAATTCATTGTTACTGGCATTTGATGATTTTATCAAATTTTTTCGTTTCACTTTTATGGCTCCTTGAAATGGAAAAGTGCTTTTTTTAAAAAATATTTTATGCGCAAAAAAGCAGAAAAATTGCGAAGTTCCACAAATTTTTTAAAAGAAGTTGTATAATATTCCATCTCAGTCTAACTTGGCAGCGTTAAGAAAGGTATACAATGTGAACCAATTTACTTGAAAAATAGCTGTTACTTTTTCTTTCTTTTTCGAATTGAAATCCAAGAAAATTTATAGAAATTTGTAAAAAATGTAAAATATTGTAGAAATTGGGATTTTAATAATATATATTTCCCATTAATCACATGTTAAAAGCATTTATTTTTTAAACAAAGTTAATTAATACAGTCAATAGAGCAACGTCATGAAATTCCAGTTTGGCTGAAAACCGATTTTCGACGAAAATTTTCGTCATTGTTGTAACAATAACATTGTTACAACAATGCAGACAAATCAAAGTTTGCGCAAAAAAAAAAATTTCGATTTTTCAGCTTTTTTAATTAATATCTTTTTAACTAATAGCAATATCGGACTGAATTGCAAATCTAAACCCTTCTCGAATACATACAAAGAATTTCATAAAAATTGGTGCAGCCGATTAGAAGGAGTTTAGTCACATACACACGCACAGAAGATTCATATACAGGGTGTCCAGCCTTAATGTGATCCAATAGCTAATTCTCTAACCGTTCGGTTTAGATATACACTTCCAATTTGAAAAATGTTTTTAAACAGGTAAAGGATGTTTTTACGTGCTTTTCGAACCAAAAAACCCATTTACAAAAAAATTAAGAAAATTAATTTTTTATACGGTCACCAGGTCCTATCACTTATATTTAGGAAAAGATAAAGCACACAAAAACAAAGTTAACATAAAAAGTTTCATTTTATTACGATAAAAATGGAACTTTGAAAATCATACATTTTTTCCATTCTCTTGGCAATTTTCAAGAAGCTAGTAAGGGCCGTCTCCAAAGTGAAATTAGTTGGAACTCTGCCAGGAAACTTTCGCTCTTGCATGTCACTCTTATGTAAATGTTTTTTTTAATTTAAAAGCATACGTGAAGAATACAATAATTGAGTATTTAAGAAATAACATTTATTCTGTGTACGTGTAACAGAAAAAATAAAATATTTTGGACGAAGAAAACATTTCAAAAGCAGTTCCAAAAAAAATAGACTTATATGCTGCGGCTTCAGTCTCATTTGCTGCGCTTTTGCTGATCATGACGAACGTTAAAAATCTGTTGTGTAGTCGCTTGCAATTGCATACAGTCGTATTCTAATATTACGAATTATAGTAGGGGAGAACGAGATGTATACAAATGAAGAAACTGCGAAATGGTACTGATTTATGGGCAGTGTAATGGAAATAAGAGAGAGGCGGCAAGACTTTATACCATTAAATTTCCCAGTCGAAGACATCAATCTTATTGTACAATTGCCCGCACTGTTCAACGCTTGTATAAAACTGGGAGTTGTCATAGACGTATTCCCTTGTCTCGTACCACACACCTCTTGCCTTCACCATTATTTAAGTTAATTTGGTCATTCTGATATAATAAAGCCCCTGATTCATGATTGGCGCATCATTTCCCATTATGCTATAATTTGAACGACAAATCCTGTATTATTTTTTTGCTATTTGTTAAAACAATCTGTTTTAATCTTTTCGGTGCAAGTTGTATTTCTTTAATTTAACTTTTATTTTTTGCCATACAGCAATACAAATTGTCAATCTATGATGTTTACTACGATGTTTTAATATTATTATGATGTTTTTCTCTTGTTCTTTCTGTAGATAGTGAATTACTGTCCTCTAAACTCAATTTATATATGACCCCCTTTTCTGAGCAACTCAGATGCTTCAAATTTATGTAGGCATAACTCGGTCAGTTTTTATCGTAATAAAATGAAACATTTTGTGTTTACTTTGTTTTTGTGTACTGCATCTTTTCCTGAATATAACTGATAGGACATGGGGACCGTATAAAAATTAATTTTTGTAGTTTTTTTTTAAATGGGTTTTTTTTTTGTTCGAAAAGCACGTAAAAACATCCTTTACCTTTTTTTAAATCATTTTTCAAATTGGAAGTGTGTATCTAAACCGAACGGTTCGGGAATTAGCTATAGAGTCACATTAAGGCTGGACACCCTGTATATAAAGATACTGACTGCAATATGCTCTTGGCCAATTCTTCGTCAGAAAAGTTACTCGAATAGATGAATAAAAATTCGGTAGTAAAAAAAGGTCCTATTTGAATAACTTACCTCCTAAAAGATTTCCAACTACAAGAGAATAAAAAGGATATAAAGGAATTTTTGTGTTATCCAGAATTAAGTATAAAGATAAAGAATTATTATAATTATGAATGATAAAATTTGCACTTTTTGCGGAACCTTAAGAAGAATTTAAAATGACGAATTTTTAGAAGGAGAATACCATATATGAATAATAGTACGTGTTCTTTAACAATGATTCCAACATAAACTGGTTTCGGAAAAATCGCACGCACTTGAATGGGAAAGGATAGCGATCGAGTAGTATAATAATGAAGCTTCGAAAGAGTCTACGTTAACTGATGTGTGTGTGCACCACCATTTTCACTTTGTTCGATCATAGTTGAGCTTTCTCTATGGCACCAAACACGTGGCATTTGAGAAAATATAGAACCATGACGGACTCTCTCAATAGAGAGAATGCAAGGTGTCACTTTTTGCATTGGTAATGTCGATATCAAGAGGCAAAATCACATCTTGTAACAATAAGCGTGATAATCAATTGTAGGGACTATCAATTGTTTGTCAAAAGCGAAACACAGTGACACGTGAAAAATACGCCCAAATTCTTTTTCATACCAGTAGCTGATATTTTAAAGAGCGTTATTTATAAACATCGTGAATCACATCAGGAATTTGACTTTGCTGTTATTTTATTTCCGTTACACAGTGTTTTGCCTGGAGTTTTCTACCGTTTTTCAAAAATGATCAAAATCTTAAAGTCCCTAATGAAGACGACCCAATAAACCTTTTTAAAGGAGAGAAATTTTACTGCATCATTTCTTGATGATCAAACGGTCAGGCTATGTAAATGGAAGTAAGCAAAAGTGTCGCTGAAGGTAAACTTCGCTTGTTATCAGTATAATATTGTTTTTCGTGTGATAAATCGGTTATAGTAGTTCAGTTATCAGTAGTTCCCTTTACCGATCAACTTATTTTTATGCCGTGGTGTCGCTGGCATATGAGTTTTAGCTTAGAATCAATTGTAGGTTGATAATATTGCCATCATTCGAGATGGCAACAAGCCGGTTTACCAATGATTCGTGGTGGCCAACCCATAAGCCCTACAATCGATGGGTACTTCTTGCCTGCATAAGTAGCTAAAGTGACAACAGAGTTCTCCATTCCTGACTCATAACTTTTGGCTAGAAAGGATGGCACTATGATGCATCCATCCGGAAATTATCCAAATGTCTCCACTCTGTTAAGCTCGGGATTGATAAGATCTATAAAAATGATTTGGAAATGCAAATGCCCGTGCCACTAAAAATAAACCTTGGGGGTTGATATTAAAACCTGACTGTATCTCGGATTGTCCTCGTGCTACTGCTGTGGTTGAGTTTAGATTAGTGATTGGACACGACTTCCTTTATGCTCATGATAGTCTGAGTTGTTTCTCTATTTATTTTACCATTTACAAAAAATAAAGAAAGAAAGAAAAGTAAAAAAAAATTTTTTTTTAAATAAATAAAAAAAATAATTCGAAATTTTTTTAAAAAAATCTAAAATAATCTATTGAAATTTTCTATTTACCTCCATTTGCAATACCTATTCAAAGAAACAATCAATATGTTACTAAAACTTATAAAACAATAAAAAATTATGCTGCTGACCATTAAGAATGGAAACACCACAAAGTAACCGCCCGATAGGCAAAATATTTGCTCCATGCATGGTTTCCGATTAAACATGCAAATCATTTACATTAGTAGCGCATGTTATATACTGAAAGTACTGGAAATATGCTTTCCAGGATTTTAATGCGAGAAGCTTCAGTATGCGGCGGTCTCACCCAAAAGGACCCATTTCCTGTTAAGAAACTAATGACGTCATAACGTCATCCAACGCTTATGTTCTAATGCAAGTCAACCTCTGAGCTACCTTTGTCCAGCTAACAGAGAGGTGGCTGGTACAATTTCCAAGCCAATCTCCAGTTTCAAAGTCCATCACACGAGGAGTCATACGGACCCGTGGCCAAATAATAGTGCCCACTACTCCCAAACAAAAGTGATTTTGCGACACGGGAGGCTTATTCAATCTCAAAACTCGTAACAATTTCGTCACTCTATGAAGCTCCAATGGACTCTCTCTCTAATGAACTTCCAGATTCGCTTGGTTTCAGCCTTTCACAGGAGGCCTTACGAACGACCCCAAAAGTGCAGTGCCTAAGCAAGTATATGTCATCGAAATCAGTTGAATTCTTTTCTAAATTTGAGAACGGAAGAATTGTGACATTTTGGCTGGTCTCCTTCAAAGCAACTTTGTGTCACTCATTCCCTGTAATCACACCTCTAGTTTGGAGAGGGTTCCTTTCACACGGTGACTGAAAAAAGGGTTTCGAATTCATTAGTGCAAGGGCTGAGTCCTAAGAAAGAAATATTAAGCTTTGTTCATTGTAACTACACAAACAGACACGTGTGAGAAGCGTAGCTTCCACAATATCTTTTTAGTTGAGTCAATTAGGGGAAAGAAGAGCGTGGTTTTCTTGAAGGAGTTGTTCTTTTGTTGGGTGTAGTACAAATTGATTTGTACGAAAAGACACATAGAGAAGGCTAATCTAAGAAATCAATTAATTGAAATCAAATGACAGAGATGTGATTTGGTCGGTTGGTACAGATCCCTCGTCAAACTATCGAGAATGGGGAAAGGCATGGTATGCGAGACACAATGGTGCATCACATTGCAACGTCGAGAATCATATTGCAATTAAATCTGTTATGTAAGAATTTATATATATCAACAAGCAGCAATCGAAGTCATTTACAGCATAAGAAATTTAAAAGAAGCGTCTATTAATGGGATTAAATTTGACTGAATGGCACAGGAGTACGGAGCTATAGTGTTACTTTGACTAGCTCGATATTTTTTTTCAGACGACTCTGCGTACTGCATCAAGATCCGAATCTGTAGGCAAGACTTCTGCCTCAGAGTCCTCTTTAATAAACCTTATCAATACTTACAGCTACCCCATTGAAGCTGTTCTTGTCCCTTACCTCCATAACAGAATTCCACAAGAAAACATTTGACCGCCACACACTCACTAATCCACGCAAATTGCACTGCTGCCAGTTCCACTCCATTATTCAGATGTCATTCGTAGAACATTCTATTGTGACAGTTAAATAACAGGACTAGTTGTAAAAATCAGCTTTATTGAAAAGAATGCACAAATACCTTTTAATACCCTTCAACATACTCCCCTTCCCTATGAATATATAGGAGCATACGAGTTTTTCACTTTCCAAAGCAGTGCTGTGGCTCATTAGGTGTCACCATCTACAGAAAGTGCGCCATTTTTACCTTCACCTCTCTTACAGACTGAAAATGTGTTCCCAACAAGGCAGTTTTCACTTTAAGAAACAGGTTGAAATATGATGTGAGATCTGGTGACTACTGCGGATGATGGAGCACAGTAATGCGTTTGTCCACCAAGAACTGTTTTACTAGGAGCCCAATGTTCGCCGAGGCGTTGTCTTGGGGCAAAATCCATGTACTCTTGATCCACAGATCTTGCCTTTCCTTCGTCACTTTTCTCTAAACTTTCTAAGCACCTTAATGTAGTACTTCTGTTTTACCATTTAACGTCGAGGTACCCATTTAATCATGATGATGCCGTTAATATCGAACAAAAACGATGGGCATCACCTGTTCTTGATGTCACAAGTCAACAGGAACGTTCATCTTCTTCAGCAACCTCCGAATATTCCGAAAATCATTTGTCCCAGTGAAAAATTTGATTATGTGACGTGCAATTATCTGCAAACACTTCTTTAAATTTTTAAAACTTTCAGTTAGAAAATTTTTAATTTCACGAGGAATTTCAAATTTATGCCCAGCTCGATTTTTACGTTTATAATGATCGCTGTACTTTGACACAGTAACGTATTTCTCATACAAGGATAAAAAATTAACTAAACTAGATTGGACGGAATAACGTGCCACCAACGCCTGAAACATCAAGGTCAATTATATTCCATTCCCACTCCTTCACACCAAGCATAAAGGTTAGGGAATACGTAGTCCGAGAATTTAATTGTCACACCTTGTAAGTTGTCAATGATTGGTAATCAACTGGTCGATCAAGAAACACCAGATGGATATTGGTAACGTGCGGGGTTCCATGTACACACCGTATACCTTCTTTCAAAACCGAATGCTTTTGCCAGCCATGGCGAGTAAAAAAAAAAACACATTAGGTTTTCTCTGTTCCGAAAATCCAATTATTATTTTAGATTACTTCCATTACTACATTTTTCTATTTTATGTTATTTCTCCAACGAATATAGCTTGGTTTTTTCTTTCATGGGGTGTTGCGAAATTGGATGTCCAGCAGTATAATTCAGGACATTTTTATGTTTTCAATGCATATTGGTATAAGATATACTTCTGTCGAAGCAGTACTAAGCTTTTCTTTGAAAAATACATACAATGTTCCCTTAGAATGAGTGAAAGGAAACAAATCTGCATTTAGTATGTTAAAACAAGTTTAAAGTACAATTAATAATAAAAGGTATTCACTGCAAATTAAACTACGATTGAATTGTACGCGTAAAAACCATTTGCAAAAACTAATATTTGACATTTTAGTAAAAGTGATGTAGTACATCTCGAAGGAAAGAAAAATTAGAATTAAATTACACATACATTTCAACATATCATAAATTTATCTTTAAAAATGTTACTGCAAAAAAAAGTATATTAAAAAAATTATTTCCTGTTCCTCAAAGGAAGAACATTAAAAAAAATAATAGATAAACTATTCATAGATAACTTTAAATAAAAATATAAATAACTGTTTTGCTGACAAATTACTGAAGATGCTAATTTTTTTAACTTTTAAATTTGTTGAAGAAAAAAAACTAATCAGTATCAAGATAAGATATTTTCTTAAAAGTGATAGAACAAACCTCCAATAAGTCCTTGACCTAAGAAAAAGAAAAAGAAATTGAAAAAATTTAGGATCATGGATAATAAATATATAAACGCATTTAATTTTAATCATTAATTCAAATGTGTAATCGTTACTCTCTTCTATTATTTTATGAAGAAGTTTATATTCACTATACCCAGTAATATTGAGCGAAACAAGATATCAATCATTGGCATGGCCAAGTAATTTTAGCTCGTTTTTCACATGTTGTATTTTACAATAATGCAACTAATAAACTTTTTACTAACAGAAAGTAGTACTATACTTTAAAAAAAAGTTTAAAATTTTTTTAAAAAAATTATTTAAAAAAAATTAAAAAAATTTTTAAAATTATTAAATTTAAACATGATTCGGCTCATTTAGGGCACAAATGCGACCCAATGCCGAAAACCATAGGTCAATCGGTTAATTATTGGCTGAGAAAAAGGTTCGATAAAATATGGAACGAAGACGAAGACGAAATTTGCGTCCTAATAGCGCTTTTTTTTACACTACGTGAAAAACGCGCTAAAAAACAGTGGAAAGTTGGCGCTTTATAATATGTGTAACCTTGATGTGTGTTCAATCCTAGTCCTGCAAAAACCAATAATATAGTGGGATTAATGCAAAACTTGTATAGGACTTTTTACACTACCTCTTCATAAGCTCAACAGCCTTTTGCAGACCAAGGCTGAGTCGCTGACCCTCCTCCAGTTGACCCTATCAATCACGATGGCCTTCTATTGGTTGATTCCCATTAGTTTGAGGTCCCTTTCAAATTGTCTAACCATCGTGTAGGTGGTCGTCATCAACGTCTGGTCCCTTCAATTTTCAAAAAAGTTACTTTTTTGTAAGGAAAAGTATCGGCATATCTGCCAGAAATGCTTTATAGTTCCCTGACACGTGATGCTTTTATAATTCTCACAATGTCAGTCCCGCCCTGTAAATTTCATGATTGTAAAGAATTATCCCCTAATTGTTCTCTTAAACAGGTCCAATGACTTTCCTTAAGATTTTTCTTTCCAAAATCAGCAACATTTCTTCCTCTGCCTTATGCAGGTCCCAACATTCACTTCCACTCGGAGCAATAGGCCCTAGTGAAGTTTTATGTCTGCTCAACTTAGTGTTTATAGGGGGGGGGGCTGTGTGTCGTCTCCAACGAACGCGACTGGAGTGTATTCCTTAAGTACAGAGTTGTCTTTGATTATATAATAGGCAAAGTAAATAAACGCATCTCATATAATGCTGAAAAACCATGCATATTCTTTATTCTATTCAATTTTCCTTATTTTGATTCGGTAAAATAATATATATATCTATATAATATACATCAATTATGTTATATAAATATATGTTACTTATAATACATAAGTGAATTGTTAAGAATGTTGATTTAGCTCACTATTAATATCACTAAGAGTATTTAATTAATACTATCGCCATTATAGATCACTTTGCCAGGAAAATTGTGGTAACTATAGTATGATACTTGAATGTCGGTAGATTTACGAATCATGAAAACACTGCATCAATGGTTGTAATATAAATAGTCACCCCAGTGCTCTACCAGAAGCAAAATCCAAATTAAGGTCTGAATTTAATTGCACTCAACTCAATCCGTCACCTTTACCGAAATCAGTATTGCCGAAGAGTTATGCGTGGAAGAGCATGATACTGTTTCTTCAGTAGTTTAGAACCACCTTCAATGTATGATAAAGCTCACATTTTCATTATTTTATGTATATATATATATATATATATATATATAACAACCGTTCTTCGCACGGGGGAATTGAAAAATAAAATAATACAAATTGAAGGGTAAAGTAGTTTTTAATGAGTTAATTTGACATAAGTTGCAAATTAAACAAGTTTTTTTGATTATCTCGGCTGAACAACCAAAAAACAAACATATTTGTTAATTTTCTGGTCTGTAGATCTAATAGCTGATTAAAAGGATTTTATTTTATTTATAACGCCCCGTAACTCTCCTGTGGGTCAAATTTTGAAAACAGTTTCCTAAGCTGTTCTCTGCTCAGCAAAAGTAACACAATGTTACAAATTTTGGCAACTGAAAAGGCTTAAAATAGAATAAATAATTTATATCTAGATGAATAGTCTTTAATATTATTTCCTGTTGTATTTATTTTCTGTTAAAATTGTAATATTCACCAGCAACGTCGTTCCTTACATTATAATGATGATTCAATGGAAACATAGCGAAATGTTGGCGATAGAACCAAGTTGGCATCATTCTTGGCAACCATGTTGGTAACTTGGTGATGAATTTACCGGTGCAGAAGTTGATATGCCGTAACGCCACCTGGTAGGGAGTTGCAACAGAGAGGATAGCACAAAAGCCTTCTCCACAAAAAATACATATACATGCCAATTACCATAGTGATCGGTTGAACGATGTTGGAGTGAAGCGAGGTCACACACACACACACACACACATATATATATATAGATAAATGCCCTTAGAATTAAAAATGATTAAATGAATTTCAAATCTTCATTATTTGCATTCACCATATAAGAAAAACATTCAAGATTATAGAAACACTTCAACATTTGGTTCTTTCCATTGTTTTCAAAAATTTATTTTTGTTCCTATAATGAAACAAAAATAATTTTTTTACAAATATTTTTTTTTATTCGCTAAATTTGTTGATTTTTATTTGTTATACTCAAGTTCATCTTCTTGAGTAACCAAACAACAGATGTGACTTGGACTGCTAAGTTAATGCGGAACGGAGTATAATACATTATTCGTCAGAAGGTCGTTTAGCTCAAAAACCAGTTTTCGACGTCAGTGACTCCAGTAGACGAAACGACAACAAACGCACTTTGCGAATTTTTTTAAAGTTTTAATTTTTTTTTTGAAGGTTTAATTTTTAAGTTATATTTTCCAAATTTCACACATCTATAATAAATGGTAATTTTTTTTAACAAAAAAGGCAAAAAAAAAAAATACTTTGTAAATGAATTCTTGTAAAAAGGGTCTTTGGTGAAAAACACAAAATTTTTTTTAAATCCGTAATTTTTAAATAATTATTTCTTTTTTTGGACAGAACAATGATAATAATGTCTGAAAAACAGAAACAAAGTTTCATGGGATAATTTTTGTAAGTAAATGACGAAGTTATTGTGTGTTTAGTTAGAAATTTGAGAATTTTTTTGAAAAACCGTAAAAAAAGTTTTTGGCATTTTATATTTTACATTACTGATTCTAAGAGACCAAATTACGGAATTTTTATTACAATGATAAGAAATACCTACAGAAGCATTGAAAAAGTATTTTCACAGAAACGAATTAATATTGTCTCATTTTAGAAAAAATCGTAAAAAATAGAAAATATCATTTTTTTTGTAAAAAAAAGTTATATCGTATCGTGGCGATAAAAATCATCTTTCTGATTCTTTAAAAAATTTTTTGTGTCTGATTTCGGTAAGAAAAGAACGATCACAATTTTAAAAACGAAGAAAAAGTAGAAGCTCTTCCTTCTTTCTTCAGACAGAGATTTAGCGCATGCGCAGAAGCATGCGTAACGCTTTTTTTAAATTTCACTCCCCACAATATTTTCATATCAGGATCTTTATATGAAAATCGATTCTTAAGGTGTATAAACTCCAATAAACTTGGACTTGAAGTGGTATTTGATGCCATGAAAACTTCCATTAGCCAAACAAATTCTATTGTTTATTTCAATTTTCAGATCATTGCTGCATGAGATCAGAGTTCAGAGGTAAGAAAACTGTTTTAAAGTTTCAAAAGTATAGTTACCTATCTTCAAAGAAGACGGATCCGGAGATTTATTAGATAAAATCAAGAACTTTTTACACTTCTGAATCTCTCATTGATTGTAAAATAAATTTTCTTAATTTGTTTGCTCCAGAATATTCTGAATTTTGGTTTGAAATAAGCCTATTATATTGGATACATATTCTGGAAAATTGTTACATGGGATCATGAAATTTTATTCCATTAAGGTATGTGACTACCTTCGGAGCACTTTTTTTGAAATATGTAAAATTTCACTTATGTAAACATATTTTTATTTGTAATGGGACATAAAAGTAAGAATTCAAACACAGTTTTTACAAAGTTATAAATATTTTTGGGAATATAGGGAATTTTGAGTGAAATTTTAGTGAAAAATTGCAATTACGGTAAGGATTGTGTTGAAAATTCTGATACATATATTCTAATAATATTTATACAGTACATAAATAACATCATTTTCTGTGATTATAACTATGAAATTTATAATACTTCTGTAAAGTTTTCGAAATATGTCAATTTCTATGCAAAAACTCATTCTTTTACAAAAAAACTAATGTTATTTTCTCACAAAAAGTGCAATAAAATAAATAAATATATACACAGGTATTAGATTATAGACTAGACTACAGATAAAACTAAATTAAAGATTCTCTGAAAATTTCAAGTCAATATCTTAAAAAGAAATCTTGTAGTCAACCGTACCGTGAAGAAAAAAATTGAAAAACATAGTTTCTCAGAAAATGCATTTAAAGATTTTAATGCTATGTGAAAAATTTTCTACTGATTGTACATTTTTTAAACTCACCATATTTATAGCTCAAGCTCTTTTAAATTTCATGTAAAACTTATTTGGAATTTTTTTTAACCTTTTGCTGTTTTCCTGAGAATTTTATACACTATAACAATTGTTTTTAGCGAAATTTTGGTGAAAAATTGCAGCTACGACAAATCTTTTACACAAAATTCTAATAAGTGTATTCATATAATATTTATACAGCACATAAATAACATCTTTATCTGTGTTAGGTATCAAAAGATTTGTAATACTTTAAAAAGTTTTTTAAATACGCCAAATTGTATGCAAAAACTCATTTTTTAAAAAAAATTAATGCTTTTTATCATAAAAAAGCAATTAAATATTTATATATATATATATATATACAGACATTAGATTTTGATTCATAACACAGATAGAACTACACAAAACATGTTCTGAAAATTTCAATTTACTATCTTAAAAATATTTTGTATAGTAAACTTTATCGTGAAGAAAAATATTGAAAAAGTTTCTCGTAAAACACATTAAAAATATTTTTAACACAAAATAAATACTTTTCTACTTACTCATTTATCAAAACATTTGTTGGTTTTGTATTCACCCCCATATAAGTAAGCTTCTTTAGCTTCATTTTAGCTAATTTGACTTTTTTTGGGGCTTTTTGCTGTTTTCTGGAGTTTTGTGAGGGTAATGACTGTCGTTTTGATTTTTGAATACGTTCTGTGTCGATTCCCATGTAGTTTTTAAGTATCATTGGATCAATTACCATACCTAAATAATTAAATACATGCAACAGTCCTAAATAACCTGAATTATATAATAGGACAGCAATGTGTGAACCCAAAAACAAAGTTTTCTTGTGAACAAAAATTTCTTTTGGTAAAATAGACCATAATATATTATTAAAACTTTCATTATTATTTTGGGTCCTGCCATGGAGGCATTTTTTTAACAAATCTGTATCACAGAGTGCTAAGTAAGTGGGCTTTATCACTTTAATAACTGAATTTGAAAGGCCTGTTGTTTTGTCTATGTGTACTTTTTCATCGCATAATGCTCGTTTATACTTGCACCAGCTGTCTTTCCCTGTAGGACATTGCCCATGCATGGTATTTTGATTGCTAGAGCAGCAGTGAAAGAAAACAGCTATTACAGCAGATTGTATTTTTTCGAGACATCCAACATTGCTAAGAATGGCAATCCCGTAATAGTTCTGCAGTTTATCGATAAATTTATCAGTTAGTTTGCCCTTTCCACCAAGTCCTTTGGTGTTCTTTTTTAGTTTCCTTAGACGTGAGCCTACTCTTTTTTGTATATGACCTATACATTCGAGTTTTGAGACACTGTTTTCCCCATATATATATTCTTTACTTGTAAAAAGCCCTTGGAATCCCCATCACCATAGTACTCGGTGTACTGCAAGTATCGTTTTATCAATGATCTTTCAAAAATTCTGAAAGCTCCAACAGCTTCCATATTTCCTGAAGATCCTTTATAGTTTGAGGATTCATGCTCAGATTTCACTTTCATTTCACACATTTTGCAATACTGAGTCATTACTTCCCAATCTAAAATTTTCCCTGTATCAATGGAAATAGCTGAGACGCAGCCATTAAGCGACATATAGCCTCTCCGCTGCCATGTGCCATCTACTGAAACACCACAAGTTGTACTTTTTTTAAAATTTCGCACTTCTGTTGATGCAGCTTTCATATTTTCTTCAGAACAAAACTGTACTGCTTCCAGCAGTTTGAGTTCATGAGCTCTGAAGGTGTTCTTAGAAATGCAGGGCAAATTTAAGGTACATAGCAACTTCTTACCAGCTGTGAATCCCCTGCCAATCAGTCTCAAATCAAATACCAATAAAGTATTGAGAGTAAATTTTTTATTTTCTTTACGGGTTAAAGTAAAGCCAGTCATGAATCCACAACTGCAAGACACACACAAGTTAGAGCAAAGTCCTTCCCTGGAATCTTCTGTTAGTTTCAATCCAGTTGCATAGCATTCGGGACAACACAGGATTGAAATAATTCCCAATAAAGCTTGGAAATCAATAATTCGATTACCGGTAGAACCATGAAATATAGGTTCAGGCACATCAAAACTGTCATTAGTGCTCAATTTTGCTTCACTTGCAGACGACGCCTTTTTACTGTTTGGTGCTGACTTGATAAATCTGTTTCTATAAAACCTTCTCTTTCTAGTCACTTTTGATCTAGTTTTCGGCATTTTGAAATTATTCACAATGAAATAAAGCGTTAAAATTAAATAAAATAAATGAATAAATTGTAAAAATATCAAAAATAATTAGTAATAAAGAAGAACGCTTTCGAATGAACAATGTAAACAAAGTATAGACGATAATAGTATTGCCATTCAATAAAACAAGCTTGAATTAAAAAAAACAGTTGCCAGATGGAAAAAAATATTATTAAATAAATAAAGGATACCTTGATCTGTATTTACAATAAGTAATGAATGTTTATCTTGCTTAAAAGTCACGAAAAAGGAGTTCAAACTATTTGTTTACATTTTATGTCTCTTTAAATACCCATTTCCGGTTTTGAAAATTCCATTTCCGGTTTACTAATTAAGCTATAACTTTGCTTCTAAATATCGTAGGAACTAAAATAAAGTATTTTTGGAATCTTAAATATATGGGCTATAATATAAAACATAAAAAAAAATTTCGAAACATTTCACCAAACACACGATTTTAGGGTAGTCACATACCTTAAAAAAATCTCAATTTCAAACAAAAACTTGCACACAGAAAAAGAATATTCTTAAAGTCATTAATATTTTCCCATTTGTAGACTTAATACTATAAAGTACTGGTTTTTTTTATATGCAGTGTGCATTTCCAATAAATAAATAAACAAATTTTTGCCTCTACTTTTCACTAAATCCCTTAACTTTAAAGAAAACGTATTAATACTCCATCCGTAAAGTATTTGTTTAAATTCATTTTTTTATTTATACTATACTGGACTAATAGTTACTTTATATATTTTCTTTTGTTGCAACTCATATTCCCATCCATTCTAAAAATGCTCGGGTATAGATCGCAGAAGAAACGATTCGGTCATTTTAAAAAAAAAGAGAGAACCAGAAAAATGCATGTTTACCATCTTTTAACAGAAAACATTTCCATCCTATTAACTACCGTATTTTTACATTACACTTTATTTCTATAAAGATATAATTTAAGTTGAAAAGGCGGGAGGTCCACGGTGCATGCCTGTTTCCTTCGCCATGAAATCCTTCACTATTTACAATCGTAACAGGAAGTGGATTGGCACTATTCACTGTATATCTAAATCTTTTCTTTGTTCTTGAGCTTGAACATATTATTTTTCATTTTTCATTTATTCTCGCATATACACAGCCTGAATCAATCTCACTGTGTTGATTGAATAATGTTCAGAAATTTGGAATGTTGTAGATGGTATGATTTTGTCACATGTAGGAGTGAGAGTGGGTTCAAATAGGGGCAAAAGAAGAAGGTATCCATCAACATGAAAAACTACGGAATCTAGAATCGTATTCCACTCTGAGCGTAAACTAAACTGTAAAGGTACAAAAAAAATGTAATGATAAGCTGCAGTAAACGCATTTGTTGATATTAAACCCACAGTGGGTGCTAAAAAGGGATCGTCAAATGGGGTGCTCTCACCTAAGAAATAAAGAGTAGCTAACTTTTGTAAGGAATCCCTGATTCGTCTGCTTTAACAACAGCTCGTACGCACACTTGTAGCAGCTTAGTAATACGTTTAATGCAGATGACGCAAGAAGCATTTCCGCGCGCGCGTGCGTACGTGAGAGGTACTTTAACCTTCAAAAAAACGTTTTAAAAGCTTGATCAAGGTAACATTATGTTGATCATTTTTTATTATCAATATTATTTACCAAAGGAATATGAATTGTAATAAATTCTAATAAAAGCTTTTCATTTGAAATTTTTTTGGATATTTAATACTACAGTGGGACTCGAAAAAGACCTCTGCTACCGAGTCCAGATCTTGAACCTTTCGGATAGCTGTGACATCAGAGTGGAATGTGAAACTGGATTCAATAACAAATATAAAAATGAGTCGTCTTGATGCGTACAATTACGCATATTCCTTTGTAAAACAGCCTTCAAATACATTAAAAGAAGTTAATATTTGTTCGCACGAAAAATATATTATACAATATTTGCGCCCATTTCGCAATTGTCTGTTTCAACTGGTGTAGAAAAATGAAGAATACATAAATTACATGAAAAAAAAATTAAGAAGACAGAAGAAATCTGAAACATATATTCAATGGAATAAATTAGAAATAAAAAAATGAATTTTCATACCACTGGAGCTTCCATCATCACCTAAAAAAAAGAAACATTTCGTGTGCTTTACTAAATTGAAAATTACCTATTTCCCAAAAAAAAGATCGGTATTGGAAACTTATATTCAGTTATCTGTCTTTGTTTCTTTTTAAATTCCAATTCCAAATTAGACACCTGAAATAATAAATAAATACTGAACCGAAAGTATTTTTTTCGTGAACACGATTTCTAATAATATTTTGTGAAATTAGATATTCTCCATTACAGTCCAATACTTTTTGTTATCTTTCTGAAACGAATAGATCTCTGATTTTTAGAAGACATTGTTTATATCCTCAATTTATCCTAATTTTTGCACTATACATTTTTTGTAGAGAACGGGAAAAGTAATAATCCAGAGGATCTTCAGAATAGGGTTGGTGTAGTATTGCAGCCCATACAAGATCTAAAAGCTTTTGATTTTTGTTACCAAAATATTTTTTTTTCAATGGGGCTGCGCATTGGTATTTTAAATCTTTGCAGACCTAGTACATTCCCCAGGAGCAGGTACCACTTTTTAACGCTGCACCCTATGGGCGATACCAATTATAGCAAACAATTTGGACGCTCAGTTTCCTCCACAGAGGGAGGCACCTGAGCTCTTGGCGATGCGAACTTTGTACCAGGATTTAATTTTGCCGAGAGCTTCTAAGCCTAAGAGACACTCTAAGGATTTTTCACATGCCGTATAATCATACGACATGGAGACGCTGTCGATTTTCTGCATCCAGAAAATCCACCGACTAGGGCCGGGGTCGAACCCGCAACCTTGGGTGCAGAAGGCCAGCGACAAATCAACCACGCCACCCAGCCGGCATGTTGCCTAACTTGCATGAGGTTTCGAGTTATTTCAGTGGAATACGATAATCTTTTTTATTGAACCATTCTTGTTTTTTCTGCTTAAGTGAATCCTTCACTTTGCCAATTTTTCGACAGTACACTTCAGTATTGATCGTGGTTTAACCCGATAAAATCTAAAAAAATATCGATTTCCTTGAAATCCTACACAACAGCCAGCATCTTCCTTTTTGATGAACATTGGTTTTTTTCGATGAGCTTTGAGCTCTCTTTAATTCCATAGTTTCTTGCACAACATTGTCGTAGACATTTCTCGTCCCCAGGGACCATCGCTTCAAAACGGATCATTTCCTTGACTGAGAAGCAAATCACAGCCGTCAATGCGACGTCTTTCAGACGAAAATTTCTTCTTGTAAGATTAAGTTGAACCCTTTGAATTTTGATAATAAACCAAATCACATGATCATGAACAGTCCTATTCAAAACGTCTAACCTTGTCGAGATCTCATTAGTTGTTAAATATAATTCAGACCTCTGTTGCAAAGAAACGAAATTATTCTCCGAAGAATTATTTATATAAAAAATACCTATAATTTTCTACACGAAGGTAGAATTATATAGAGAATAACACCAAATTAATAGAAAATATTTTTAAACATTCAAAAGAAATGCTTACTTTCATCAGAAACATCATCAACTAAAACCAAAATAAAGAGAAAGAAATTAGTAAATTATTTGAGACAAAATCAGAAGGTAGAAGTCTTATTTTTATTTAATACAATTCTGTTGAATATGAAAAACATACCGCTAGAGCTTTCTTCACTTTCTAAAAAAGAAATATATAACATAATTACATTTATTATATTCAAAGCTCCCTTATTATTTAAATATGTGTATATTATATATATATATATATATATATATATATATATGCAGTGGTTTGTAAAAAATGCAACACAATGAAGGAAACATCAGGATTAAAAAAAATTAATACGCAAACGACTTACATTATAAAAATAAATGACGGAATTTTCAAAGCGAAACAACAATATTAAGTGTCCAAAAACAGTATTGATGTAGCCAACACGTGCTGCAATAAGGGCAACTATACAACGTGGCATGGAGTACAAATGAATTTTAATGTCTGCTTGTAGAAGAAAAATCCATATTGTTTGCATGCGCAGCAGAAGTTCGTCTTTCTAAGCGGCAGGACGCGTATCACGAGCGAGACCCCAACCAACCAAGTCCCACACGTGCTCAATAGCGACATATCCGGCAAATAAGCAAACCAAGGAAAAAGTTGCATGTGTTGGGCTGAACAGAAGTCTCAAACACTCTTTACAACATGTCGGAGTGCATTATCCTGCTGAAAGATAGCTCCAGGGTTGCCTTGAAGGAAGGGAACGATTTCAGGCTGTAGCACTTCGCGAACATGCATGTTGCTATTGAGATTACCCTCAACAAGTAGCAAATTGGACCGTCCATGATGCGAAATTGCACCCCAAACCATAACTCTGGGTGTTAGGCTACTATGACGTTCGATAACGCACTCTAGAAGGCAGCATTCACCGGCATAGCTGTCTCCGTAATGTGAAAGAAAATAAATAAATCAAAATAACAAATCTACACTTCTAGATTCAAACTTTTCATTTATTGAAAAAATTATCCAAAGTCAAAATTTGATCATTTGTATCATCAGTCCGATCATAATATAGATATAATAATAACGTACAACCTGTCCTTTCATAAGATGACGAAACTCATTAAGATTATATAATATTTGAATAGTTTTTGTCATTTATATAATTACGTTTCCTTCGTATGAAACGTCGTATACAGAAACAAATAAAGATGAATTTCAAGTGAGTTATGCAGGACAGAATCAGTAAATAGAGTTTTTAAAAAATATGAAAACATATATTTATAATTTAAAAGGAAAAAAACCTGTCGGTACCACTAGATCTGTCTCCAGAATCTAAAGGGGGGAAAAGAGAAATATGTAAATATAAGATATATACCTTTCTTCATTCGAAATTTTCTCATAGATTTAAAAAGGTAACGAAAATGAATTTTTAGTGATATATACAGAAAAAATTAGAAAATATAAATAATGAGAACCTTTTTAATGATTTTTTTACAAAATAAATAAAAAAAAAGTGTTATACCACTATAGCTGTCTCCGTAATGTGAAAGAGAAGAAATAAATCAAAATAATATATCTACACTTCTAGATTCAAACTTTGCATTTATTGAAAAATTTATCCAAAGTCAGAATTCGATGATTTGTATGATCAGTCCGATCAAAATATAGATATAATAATAACGCCCAACCTGCCCTTACAAAAGATGACGAAACGCATGAAAATTATACAATATTTGAATAGTTTTTGTCATTTATATAATTACGTACCACTTTCTCCTCCGTTTCCTTCGTATGAAACGTCGTATACTGAAACAAATAAAGAGGAATTTCAAGTGAGTTATGCAGGAAAGAATCAGTAAATAGAGTTTTTCCAAAATATGAAAACATATATTTATAATTTAGGAGGAAAAAAACCTATCGTACCAGTAGAGCTGTCTCCAGAATCTAAAGGGAAAAACGAAATATATCAACATAATATATCTACATTTGTAGATTCAAAATTTCCATATATATTTAAAATGTATTGAAAAGTGAATTTTTAGCGAAATATACAAAAGAACTAGAAAATATAATTTATGCGAAACTTTGAAATGATATTTTTATAATTTTAGTAAAAAGACGGTGTCTTACCACTAGAACTTTCTCCATAATCTGAAAGGAAAAAAAAAAGAAGTATATAAACATATGACATATACTTTTCTTGATTCAAAATTTTCTGATAGATTTAAAAAGGTAACGAAAAATGAATTTGTAGTGATATATACAAAAACAATTAGAAAATATAAATAATTGGAATATTTTTAATGATTTTTTTACAAAATAAATAAAAAAGAAAGTGTTATACCACTATAGCTGTTTCCGTAATGTAAAAGAGAAGAAATAAATCAAAATAATATATCTACACTTCTAGATTCAAACTTTGTATTTATTGAAAAATTTATCCAAAGTCAGAATTTGATGATTTGTATCATCAGTCCGATCATAATATAGATATAATAATAACGTCCAACTGTCCTTACAAAAGATGAGGAAACGCATTAAAATTATACAATATTTGAATAGTTTTTGTCATTTATATAAGTACGTACCACTTTCTCCTCCGTTTCCTTCGTTTGAAACGTCGTATACTGAAACAAATAAAGAGGAATTTCAAGTGAGTTATGCAGGAAAGAATCAGTAAATAGAGTTTTTCCAAAATATGAAAACATATATTTATAATTTAGGAGGAAAAAACCTGTCGTACCACTAGATCTGTCTCCAGAATCTAAAGGGAAAAACGAAATATATCAACATAATATATCTACATTTGTAGATTCAAAATTTACTTATATATTTAAAATGTATTGAAAAGTGAATTTTTAGTGAAATATACAAAAGAATTAGAAAATATAATTTATGCGAAACTTTTCAATGATATTTTTATAATTTTAGTAAAAAGACGGTGTCTTACCACTAGAACTGTCTCTATAATCTGAAAGGAAAAAAAGAGAAGTATATAAACATATGATATATACTTTTCTTGATTCAAAATTTTCTGATAGATTTAAAAAGGTAACGAAAAATGAATTTTTAGTGATATATACAAAAAAAATTAGAAAATATAAAAAATGAAAACATTTTTAATTATTTTTTTACAAAATAAATAAAAAGAAAGTGTTATACCACTATAGCTGTTTCCGTAATGTGAAAGAGAAGAAATAAATCAAAATAATATATCTACACTTTAGATTCAAACTTTGTATTTATTGAAAAATTTATCCAAAGTCAGAATTCGATGATTTGTATCATCAGTCCGATCATAATATAGATATAATAATAACGTCCAACTGTCCTTACAAAAGATGACGAAACGCATTAAAATTATACAATATTTGAATAGTTTTTGTCATTTATATAAGTACGTACCACTTTCTCCTCCGTTTCCTTCGTATGAAACGTCGTATACTGAAACAAATAAAGAGGAATTTCAAGTGAGTTATGCAGGAAAGAATCAGTAAATAGAGTTTTTCCAAAATATGAATAGATATATTTATAATTTAGGAGGAAAAACCTGTCATACCACTAGAGCTGTCTCCAGAATCTAAAGGGAAAAACGAAATATATCAACATAATATATCTACATTTGTAGATTCAAAATTTCCTTATATATTTAAAATGTATTGAAAAGTGAATTTTTAGTGAAATATACAAAAGAATTAGAAAATATAATTTATGCGAAAATTTTCAATGAGATTTTTATAATTATAGTAAAAAGACGGTGTCTTACCACTAGAACTGTCTCCATAATCTGAAAGGAAAAAGAAAAGAGAAATATATAAACATATATAAGATATATACTTTTCTTGATTCAAAATTTTCTGATAGATTTAAAATGGTAACGAAAAATGAATTTTTAATGATATATACAAAACAAATTAGAAAATATAAATAATAAGAACATTTTTAATGATTTTTTTACAAAATAAATAAAAAGAAAGTATTATACAAATATAGCTGTCTCACTAATGTGCAAGAAAAGAAATAAATCTCAAAATAATAGATCTACACTTCTAGATTCAAACTTTGCATTTATTGAAAAAATTATCCAAAGTCAGAATTCGATCATTTGTATCATCAGTCCGATCATAATATAGATATAATAACGTACAAAATATCCTTAAAAAGATGCGAAACTCATTAAAATCTTACACTATTAAATTCGAAGTTAAACAAACGTATCTATCTATCTATGTGCGCCTATCTTCTCACGAACCAAACCACGCAGAAAGCCGCGGAAGAAACCAAAAGATCGGAAATTTTCCGGAAAAGTCGTATTGCCTATTTATATTACGATTTTGTAATTAGTTGAAAAGATATTAATTAAAAACCTTAAAACGCCTAATTGTTTTACTCCGGCCGGTTGCTTACTTGACAGAACTTCCGTTCCGTTTCGGCCGAGTGGTGATTCGACGTTTTCCACCATTTTAAAATTGCCATCCAATTTGCGGTGTTGAAACCAGACAAAAAATAAATGCAAAATCGGAAAGATCATTTATTTCGCCACGATACGGTATAAATATTTTTGTAAAATAATGATATTTTCTATTTTTTTCGAATTTTTTAAAATAGTGTTAAAACTGATGCGCTTTTATGAAAATTATTTCTAAATCTTTGGGTATGAATTACTTTTCGTGTTATTAAATCGATATTCTACACTAATTAACTTCAAGCCTTTCTCTTTTAGATCCATTCATTTAAAAAATAAAATTCCCAAAACTTTTATTAAAAAGAATTTTTAAAAAGTAGTCCCAATTTTTACTTCACATTTAATAACTTCGTCATCTATGAAAGTAATCACGCAAACCCTTTTTTCCGTGTGTAAAGCAATATTATCCCTAACATATACGAAGATTGAAAAAATTGCTTCAAAATTACGGATTTTAAAAAACATTTTGTAATTTTCGTAATCTGCTTTTTTTCTGAGAAATAACTTAAACAGTAGTTTTTGTACATTTTTTATTTCAAAGTACGTTATTTTTGCAAATAGTTTGTGAAGTTTGAGAGCATTAACAAAAAATTATGCCCTAAAAATGAAGGTAATGATTTTTAAAATAATTTAAAATACGCGATTTTACATTTAGCCAAACATGGGCGTCGAAAATTAGCTTTGCGCCAAAGACTTTTGACCTGTTTCGCCGTCGACCGCATCTAACTCAAGGGTTACACTAAATAATTCTGCCTTAAACAGGGGGTAATCAGTAACTTTGACGATTAAAAAAAATGCGAGTGAAAAAGTTATTTTTTCGTCAATTTTTCTTTATATAATTTTCAAAATTAAATAATTAAATATGTCAGATTAAGATGATAAAATGCATTCAATGCATTTCTGAGATACATTTAAAATATTTATCAGAATCGAAATTTTTGTTCTCTTTCATAAAACTCATAGTTTACTTTAAAATAATGCCTAATGTATATTTCTTTTTTTGACATATAATTTCGTAAAAAAAAAAGGAAAAATTTGCCCATTTCAAAATTTTTTTTTCGGAAATAGTCAGTTAAATAGGCATAAATTCCTTAGAAAAAAAAGCTATGTTCATATAATATATTCTTTATTATTAATTGCTTTTTATTAAAATATCAAAAATCAATAAATTTGTTGCAATACATTTAAATGTAATCGTGAATCGAAATTTTTCAATCGTCATGTGTGAATATCCCCTCTTCAATAAAAAATTACTTTCAATTTTTAGCTTCCATTTATAATTAATGCCTATTTTCAATTTCTACTACGGGTTTTTTTAGCGCAGTTGGTAGCACGCTGGAATCATAGCGGATCGACGGTAGTGATATCGTGTCGCTCCGAGTTCGAATCCAGGATTTCTATTTTTTCATTTCTGCTTATTTTTCCCACGTAAATTAATTTTACTGATAAATACTTATTTTAACATGATCCTCTGTTCTTTTAATGTACTTTTCTTTTTTTTTTGCCTTCAAAAGGTTTTTTTCTGATTTATAATCATTCAAAGTTATTTCTATCTTTTTCAACAATTCCTAACAAGAAGCTTTCATTTCTGCTTATTTTTCCCACGTAAATTTTCAGTGCTGCCATTATTTAAGCAAACGGAATGTCACAATTAATTGCTAAATGAAAATTTTTAATCAATTTTAATGTAAAAATATTAATAAGTTATAGTTTTGTATTTTATAAATATCGATGAATTTAATAGAAAATGATTTTTAAAAAGTTCATTGATATTTAGAATCAGTGATTAAAAAAATAAAATGCCGAAAACTATCTTTTTTTTTTGAATTTAAAAAAAAAAACTTTTTTTTATAGAAAACAAAGATAATTGCCTATTTTATGATTTTTTCTAAAATGAATCAACATAGTTACTTTTAAATAAAAATGATTTTTAAAACTTTTAGAATCAGTAATTTTAAAAAAAAGCCAAAAACGTTTTTGAACAAATTTTAATAAAACACTCAAAATACTTAAATCAATAATTTAATAATTTCTTCTTTTATAAAGGTAATTGCATGAAACTTTTTTCCCCCGAGTCGAATATTTCAAAAAATCCTCACAATTTTACTTCAAGAATTAAAATAGTAGTGAAATTTTGTAATTTGAAAAATTTATACTTTCTGTCTTTTTTTCAGCATACAACTATTTTTAAAAAGGCTACATTTTCGTTTCCGGGAAATAAGAAATTGCAACGAAAGAATTGAAAAGTGAGTGGGTGATATTTAAATTCGGACTGTTTGCCTATTCGAGGGTTTTTGGTGACGGACCTCGAAATTTTCAACCATTCTCAAGTGACGAGGACGACACCTGAGTTTTCACCCATCTTTAATAATTACCACACCACACCAAATCAAGAACAAATTTCGAAAAAGGGAGTTTTTATGACATTGTTAAAGAAATCACTCACATCGCGCGCTTACACACACACACAAGATGCAACGCCGGGCTAAGCGGAGAGGAAAGAAACAAAGAAAACAAAGTAATTTCGAAAAATAATATTGGAAGTGCTGAATTTGTGAAGATTGAGTGAATATTAACGTCCCACTGTTCAGCTACACGAGGCCTTTTGGGGACGGTCCACGTCATTTTGAACCATGGTCAAGTGACGCGGATGACACCTGAGCTAGCACCCCCTCTCCTAACTAAACCACCACACCAATGGGAGGACGTTTGTGCTCTCGACAGATTTTAAGTGCATCGCTCCTCTACACTGCGGGTCTTCAGTGGTACTAGGATCGAGAATTTGTAAAGAGAAGGTAAAATGTTAAGAAACAAAGCCATGACACGCACTCACGGGACATGCACTCACATCTTACGCGTCAAACCCCCACAAAAGTGTTGGCGTTAGAATAAAAGGAGGAAATTAACATGGGGATTAAGTTATACCCTCGGTATGAGCCCGTGCTACGCCGGCCATGAAAGCTAGTTATACAATATTTGAATAGTTTTTGTCATTTATATAATTACATACAACTTTCTCCTCCGTTTCCTTCGTATGAAACGTCGTATACTAAAACAAATAAAGAGGAATTTCAAGTGAGTTATGCAGGAAAGAATCAGTAAATAGAGTTTTTCCAAAATATGAATATATATATTTATAATTTAGGAGGGAAAAAAAATTGTCGTACCACTAGTGCTGTCTGCATAACCTAAAGGGGAAAAAAGAAATATATCAGAGCAATGTATCTACTTTTCAATATTAAAATTTTCTTGTTATATTTAAAGGTATCTAGAAATGACTTTCATTTAATTATACAATGAAGAATTAGAAAATATAAATTATGAGAGCATTTTTAATGGTATTTTTATAATTTAAGTAAAAAGAATGTGTCATACCACTAGAGCTGTCCCTATAATCTAAAAGGGAAAAAAAGAAATATATCAATATAATATAAGTATATTTCTACATTCTAAATTTCCTTATATATTTAAAAAAAAGTATTGAAAAGTGAATTTTTAGTGAAATATACAAAAGAACTATAAAATATAATTCATGCGAAAATTTTCAATGAGATTTTTATAATTTTAGTAAAAAGACGGTGTCTTACCACTAGAACTGTCTCCATAATCTGAAAGGAAAAAGAAAAGAGAAATATATAAACATATATAACATATATACTTTTCTTGATTCAAAATTTTCTGATAGAATTAAAAAGGTAACGAAAAATGAATTTTTAGTGATATATACAAAACAAATTAGAAAATATAAATAATGAGAACATTTTTAATGATTTTTTTACAAAATAAATAAAAAGAAAGTATTATACAAATATAGCTGTCTCACTAATGTGCAAGAAAAGAAATAAATCTCAAAATAATAGATCTACACTTCTAGATTCAAACTTTGCATTTATTGAAAAAATTATCCAAAGTCAGAATTCGATCATTTGTATCATCAGTCTGATCATAATATAGATATAATAACGTACAAAATGTCCTTACAAAAGATGCGAAACTCATTAAAATTATACAATATCTGAATAGTTTTTGTCATTTACATAATTACGTACCACTTTCTCCTCCGTTTCTTTCGTATGAAACGTCGTATACTAAAACAAATAAAGAGGAATTTCAAGTGAGTTATGCAGGAAAGAATCAGTAAATATAGTTTTTCCAAAATATGAATAGATATATTTATAATTTAGGAGGGAAAAAAACCTGTCGTACCACTAGAGCTGTCTCCATAATCTAAAGGGGAAAAAAGAAATGTATCAGCGCACTGTATCTACTTTTCAATATTAAAATTTTCTTGTTATATTTAAAAATGTATCGAAAAATGAATTTCATTTAATTATATAATGAAGAATTAGAAAATATAAATAATGAGTGCATTTTTAATGATATTTTTATAATTTAAGTAAAAAGAATGTGTCATACCACTAGAGCTGTCTCCATAATCTAAAAGGGAAGAAAAAGAAATATATCAACATAATATAAGTATATTGCTACATTCTAAATTTCCTTATATATTGAGAAAAAAGTATAGAAAAGTGAATTTTTAGTGAAATATACAAAAGAACTAGAAAATATAATTTATGCGAAAATTTTCAATGATATTTTTATAATTATAGTAAAAAGACGATGTCTTGCCACTAGAACTGTCTCCATAATCTGAAAGGAAAAAGAAAAGAGAAATATATAAACATATATAAGATATATACTTTTCTTGATTCAAAATTTCCTGATAGAATTAAAAAGGTAACGAAAAATGAATTTTTAGTGATATATACAAAACAAATTAGAAAATATGAATAATGAGAACATTTTTAATGATTTTTTTACAAAATAAATAAAAAGAAAGTGTTATACCACTACAGCTGTCTCCGTAATGTGAAAGAGAAGAAATAAATCAAAAAATAAATCTACACTTCTAGATTCAAACTTTGCATTTATTGAAAAATTTATCCAAAGCCAGAATTCGATGATTTGTATCATCAGTCCGATCATAATATAGATATAATAATAACGTCCAACCTGTCCTTACAAAAGATGACGATACGCATTAAAATTATACAATATTTGAATAGTTTTTGTCATTTATATAATTACGTACCACTTTCTCCTCCATTTCCTTCGTATGAAACGTCGTATACTGAAACAAATAAAGAGGAATTTCAAGTGAGTTATGCAGGAAAGAATCAGTAAATAGAGTTTTTCCAAAATATGAAAACATATATTTATAATTTAGGAGGAAAAAACCTGTCATACCACTAGAGCTGTCTCCAGAATCTGAAGGGAAAAACGAAATATATCAACATAATATATCTACATTTGTAGATTCAAAATTTCCTTATATATTTAAAATGTATTGAAAAGTGAATTTTTAGTGAAATATACAAAAGAATAAGAAAATATAATTTTTGCGAAACTTTTCAATGATATTTTTATAATTTTAGTAAAAAGACGGTGTCTTACCACTAGAACTGTCTCCATAATCTGAAAGGAAAAAGAAAAGAGAAATATATAAACATATATAACATATATACTTTTCTTGATTCAAAATTTTCTGATAGAATTAAAAAGGTAACGAAAAATGAATTTTTAGTGATATATACAAAACAAATTAGAAAATATAAATAATGAGAACATTTTTAATGATTTTTTTACAAAATAAATAAAAAGAAAGTATTATACAAATATAGCTGTCTCACTAATGTGCAAGAAAAGAAATAAATCTCAAAATAATAGATCTACACTTCTAGATTCAAACTTTGCATTTATTGAAAAAATTATCCAAAGTCAGAATTCGATCATTTGTATCATCAGTCTGATCATAATATAGATATAATAACGTACAAAATGTCCTTACAAAAGATGCGAAACTCATTAAAATTATACAATATCTGAATAGTTTTTGTCATTTACATAATTACGTACCACTTTCTCCTCCGTTTCTTTCGTATGAAACGTCGTATACTAAAACAAATAAAGAGGAATTTCAAGTGAGTTATGCAGGAAAGAATCAGTAAATATAGTTTTTCCAAAATATGAATAGATATATTTATAATTTAGGAGGGAAAAAAACCTGTCGTACCACTAGAGCTGTCTCCATAATCTAAAGGGGAAAAAGAAATGTATCAGCGCACTGTATCTACTTTTCAATATTAAAATTTTCTTGTTATATTTAAAAATGTATCGAAAAATGAATTTCATTTAATTATATAATGAAGAATTAGAAAATATAAATAATGAGTGCATTTTTAATGATATTTTTATAATTTAAGTAAAAAGAATGTGTCATACCCCTAGAGCTGTCTCCATAATCTAAAAGGGAAGAAAAAGAAATATATCAACATAATATAAGTATATTGCTACATTCTAAATTTCCTTATATATTGAGAAAAAAGTATAGAAAAGTGAATTTTTAGTGAAATATACAAAAGAACTAGAAAATATAATTTATGCGAAAATTTTCAATGATATTTTTATAATTATAGTAAAAAGACGATGTCTTGCCACTAGAACTGTCTCCATAATCTGAAAGGAAAAAGAAAAGAGAAATATATAAACATATATAAGATATATACTTTTCTTGATTCAAAATTTTCTGATAGAATCAAAAAGGTAACGAAAAATGAATTTTTAGTGATATATACAAAACAAATTAGAAAATATAAATAATGAGAACATTTTTAATGATTTTTTTACAAAATAAATAAAAAGAAAGTGTTATACCACTATAGCTGTCTCCGTAATGTGAAAGAGAAGAAATAAATCAAAATAATAAATCTACACTTCTAGATTCAAACTTTGCATTTATTGAAAAATTTATCCAAAGCCAGAATTCGATGATTTGTATCATCAGTCCGATCATAATATAGATATAATAATAACGTCCAACCTGTCCTTACAAAAGATGACGATACGCATTAAAATTATACAATATTTGAATAGTTTTTGTCATTTATATAATTACGTACCACTTTCTCCTCCATTTCCTTCGTATGAAACGTCGTATACTGAAACAAATAAAGAGGAATTTCAAGTGAGTTATGCAGGAAAGAATCAGTAAATAGAGTTTTTCCAAAATATGAAAACATATATTTATAATTTAGGAGGAAAAAACCTGTCATACCACTAGAGCTGTCTCCAGAATCTAAAGGGAAAAACGAAATATATCAACATAATATATCTACATTTGTAGATTCAAAATTTCCTTATATATTTAAAATGTATTGAAAAGTGAATTATTAGTGAAATATACAAAAGAATAAGAAAATATAATTTTTGCGAAACTTTTCAATGATATTTTTATAATTTTAGTAAAAAGACGGTGTCTTACCACTAGAACTGCCTCTATAATCTGAAAGGAAAAAAAGAGAAGTATATAAACATATGATATATACTTTTCTTGATACAAAATTTTCTGATAGATTTAAAATGTAAGAATGGTAAGAAGAAAATTTTAGAAGGTAAAAGGAATTTTTAGTGATAGATACGAAAAAAATAAGAAAATATAAATAATGAGAACATTTTTAATGATTTTTTTACAAAATAAATAAAAAGAAAGTATTATACAAATATAGCTGTCTCACTAATGTGCAAGAAAAGAAATAAATCAAAATAATAGATCTACACTTCTAGATTCAAACTTTGCATTTATTGAAAAAATTATCCAAAGTCAGAATTCGATCATTTGTATCATCAGTCTGATCATAATATAGATATAATAACGTACAAAATGTCCTTACAAAAGATGCGAAACTCATTAAAATTATACAATATCTGAATAGTTTTTGTCATTTACATAATTACGTACCACTTTCTCCTCCGTTTCTTTCGTATGAAACGTCGTATACTAAAACAAATAAAGAGGAATTTCAAGTGAGTTATGCAGGAAAGAATCAGTAAATATAGTTTTTCCAAAATATGAATAGATATATTTATAATTTAGGAGGGAAAAAAACCTGTCGTACCACTAGAGCTGTCTCCATAATCTAAAGGGGAAAAAAGAAATGTATCAGCGCACTGTATCTACTTTTCAATATTAAAATTTTCTTGTTATATTTAAAAATGTATCGAAAAATGAATTTCATTTAATTATATAATGAAGAATTAGAAAATATAAATAATGAGTGCATTTTTAATGATATTTTTATAATTTAAGTAAAAAGAATGTGTCATACCACTAGAGCTGTCTCCATAATCTAAAAGGGAAGAAAAAGAAATATATCAACATAATATAAGTATATTGCTACATTCTAAATTTCCTTATATATTGAGAAAAAAGTATAGAAAAGTGAATTTTTAGTGAAATATACAAAAGAACTAGAAAATATAATTTATGCGAAAATTTTCAATGATATTTTTATAATTATAGTAAAAAGACGATGTCTTGCCACTAGAACTGTCTCCATAATCTGAAAGGAAAAAGAAAAGAGAAATATATAAACATATATAAGATATATACTTTTCTTGATTCAAAATTTCCTGATAGAATTAAAAAGGTAACGAAAAATGAATTTTTAGTGATATATACAAAACAAATTAGAAAATATGAATAATGAGAACATTTTTAATGATTTTTTTACAAAATAAATAAAAAGAAAGTGTTATACCACTACAGCTGTCTCCGTAATGTGAAAGAGAAGAAATAAATCAAAAAAATAAATCTACACTTCTAGATTCAAACTTTGCATTTATTGAAAAATTTATCCAAAGCCAGAATTCGATGATTTGTATCATCAGTCCGATCATAATATAGATATAATAATAACGTCCAACCTGTCCTTACAAAAGATGACGATACGCATTAAAATTATACAATATTTGAATAGTTTTTGTCATTTATATAATTACGTACCACTTTCTCCTCCATTTCCTTCGTATGAAACGTCGTATACTGAAACAAATAAAGAGGAATTTCAAGTGAGTTATGCAGGAAAGAATCAGTAAATAGAGTTTTTCCAAAATATGAAAACATATATTTATAATTTAGGAGGAAAAAACCTGTCATACCACTAGAGCTGTCTCCAGAATCTAAAGGGAAAAACGAAATATATCAACATAATATATCTACATTTGTAGATTCAAAATTTCCTTATATATTTAAAATGTATTGAAAAGTGAATTTTTAGTGAAATATACAAAAGAATTAGAAAATATAATTTTTGCGAAACTTTTCAATGATATTTTTATAATTTTAGTAAAAAGACGGTGTCTTACCACTAGAACTGCCTCTATAATCTGAAAGGAAAAAAAGAGAAGTATATAAACATATGATATATACTTTTCTTGATACAAAATTTTCTGATAGATTTAAAATGTAAGAATGGTAAGAAGAAAATTTTAGAAGGTAAAAGGAATTTTTAGTGATAGATACGAAAAAAATAAGAAAATATAAATAATGAGAACATTTTTAATGATTTTTTACAAAATAAATAAAAAGAAAGTATTATACAAATATAGCTGTCTCACTAATGTGCAAGAAAAGAAATAAATCAAAATAATAAATCTACACTTCTAGATTCAAACTTTGCATTTATTGAAAAATTTATCCAAAGTCAGAATTCGATCATTTGTATCATCAGTCCGATTATAATATAGATATAATAACGTGCAAAACGTCCTTACAAAAGATGCGAAACTCATTAAAATTATGCAATATTTGAATAGTTTTTGTCATTTATATAATTACGTACCACTTTTTCCTCCGCTTCCTTCGTATGAAACGTCGTATACTGAAACAAATAAAGAGGAATTTCAAGTGTGTTATGCAGGAAAGAATCAGTCAATAGAGTTTTTCCAAAATATGAATAGGTATAATTATAATTTAGGAGGAAAAAAACCTGTCATACAACTAGAGCTGTCTCCAGAATCTAAAGGGGAAAAAGAAATATATCAACATAAAATATCTACTTTTCTAGATTCAAAATTTCCTGATATATTGAAAAAGGCATCTTAAAATGAATTTTATTTAATTATATAATGAAGAATTAGAAAATATAAATAATGAGTGCATTTTTAATGATATTTTTATAATTTAAGTAAAAAGAATGTGTCATACCACTAGAGCTGTCTCCATAATCTAAAAGGGAAGAAAAAGAAATATATCAACATGATATAAGTATATTGCTACATTCTAAATTTCCTTATATATTTAAAAAAAAGTATAGAAAAGTGAATTTTTAGTGAAATATACAAAAGAACTAGAAAATATAATTTATGCGAAAATTTTCAATGATATTTTTATAATTATAGTAAAAAGACGATGTCTTGCCACTAGAACTGTCTCCATAATCTGAAAGGAAAAAGAAAAGAGAAATATATAAACATATATAAGATATATACTTTTCTTGATTCAAAATTTTCTGATAGATTTAAAAAGGTAACGAAAAATGAATTTTTAGTGATATATACAAAACAAATTAGAAAATATAAATAATGAGAACATTTTTAATGATTTTTTTACAAAATAAATAAAAAGAAAGTGTTATAACACTATAGCTGTCTCCGTAATGTGAAAGAGAAGAAATAAATCAAAATAATAAATCTACACTTCTAGATTCAAACTTTGCATTTATTGAAAAATTTATCCAAAGCCAGAATTCGATGATTTGTATCATCAGTCCGATCATAATATAGATATAATAATAACGTCCAACCTGTCCTTACAAAAGATGACGATACGCATTAAAATTATACAATATTTGAATAGTTTTTGTCATTTATATAATTACGTACCACTTTCTCCTCCATTTCCTTCGTATGAAACGTCGTATACTGAAACAAATAAAGAGGAATTTCAAGTGAGTTATGCAGGAAAGAATCAGTAAATAGAGTTTTTCCAAAATATGAAAACATATATTTATAATTTAGGAGGAAAAAACCTGTCATACCACTAGAGCTGTCTCCAGAATCTAAAGGGAAAAACGAAATATATCAACATAATATATCTACATTTGTAGATTCAAAATTTCCTTATATATTTAAAATGTATTGAAAAGTGAATTTTTAGTGAAATATACAAAAGAATTAGAAAATATAATTTTTGCGAAACTTTTCAATGATATTTTTACAATTTTAGTAAAAAGACGGTGTCTTACCACTAGAACTGCCTCTATAATCTGAAAGGAAAAAAAGAGAAGTATATAAACATATGATATATACTTTTCTTGATACAAAATTTTCTGATAGATTTAAAATGTAAGAATGGTAAGAAGAAAATTTTAGAAGGTAAAAGGAATTTTTAGTGATAGATACGAAAAAAATAAGAAAATATAAATAATGAGAACATTTTTAATGATTTTTTACAAAATAAATAAAAAGAAAGTATTATACAAATATAGCTGTCTCACTAATGTGCAAGAAAAGAAATAAATCAAAATAATAAATCTACACTTCTAGATTCAAACTTTGCATTTATTGAAAAATTTATCCAAAGTCAGAATTCGATCATTTGTATCATCAGTCCGATTATAATATAGATATAATAACGTGCAAAACGTCCTTACAAAAGATGCGAAACTCATTAAAATTATGCAATATTTGAATAGTTTTTGTCATTTATATAATTACGTACCACTTTTTCCTCCGCTTCCTTCGTATGAAACGTCGTATACTGAAACAAATAAAGAGGAATTTCAAGTGTGTTATGCAGGAAAGAATCAGTCAATAGAGTTTTTCCAAAATATGAATAGGTATAATTATAATTTAGGAGGAAAAAAACCTGTCATACAACTAGAGCTGTCTCCAGAATCTAAAGGGGAAAAAGAAATATATCAACATAAAATATCTACTTTTCTAGATTCAAAATTTCCTGATATATTGAAAAAGGCATCTTAAAATGAATTTTATTTATTTATAGAATAAAGAATTAGAAAATATAATTTAAGAGAACATTTTTAATGATATTTTATAATTTATGTAAGAAGAAAATGTTATACCACTGCAGCTGTCTCCGTAATTTGTAAGAAAAGAAGTAAAGCGAAATAATATATCTACACTTCTAGATTCAAACTTTGCATTTATTGAAAAAATTATCCAAAATCAGAATTCGATATTTTGTATATAATCAGTCTGATCATAATATAGATAGAATAACGTACAACCTGTTCTTACAAAAGATGACGAAATTCAATAAAATTATACAATATTTGAATAGTTTTTGTCATTTATATAATTACGTACCACTTTTACCTCCGCTTCCTTTGTATGAAACGTCGTACACTGAAACAAATAAAGAGGAATTTCAAGTGTGTTATGCAGGAAAGAATCAGTCAATAGAGTTTTTCCAAAATATGAATAGATATAATTATAATTTAGGAGGAAAAAAACTTGTCGTACCACTAGAGCTGTCTCCAGAATCTAAAGGGAAAAACGAAATATATCAACATAAAATATTTACATTTCTAGATTCAAATATTCCTGATATATTGAAAAAGTTATCGAAAAATGAATTTTATTTAATTATACAATGAAGAATTAAAAAATATGAATTAGAAGAGCATTTTTAATGAAATTTTTAATAATTTACGTCAAAAGATTGTTTTATACCACTAGAGCTGTCTACATAATCTGAAAGGGGAAAATAAGAAAAATTGCACAACATAATCTTCATCTATATATATAAAGGAGAAAAGCGACTCACACTCACTGACTGACTGACTGACTAATCACGAAATCTCTGGAACTATTCAACCTACAGACTTGAAATTTGGTAGACATGTTCCTTTCATAGAGTAGACATCAGCTAAGAACGGATTTTCCGAAATTCGAAACGCAAGGGGCGTTACGGGGAGTTAAGGGCTTTAATAATAATTGTTTCCATGTTTAAACTACTTGATGTACAATCTTGAAATTGTGTAAGCGGATTCCTTTCAGAGAGTGGAGATCCGCTACAAAATGAGTTTGCTGAAAATCGATCCCCAAGTGGCGTTGCAGGGTCTTAGGGGGCGTTATAGATAATTATTTCCATTTTTAAACTATTTGACGCACTAACTTTAAATTTGATATATAGATTCCTTTCGTAGAATAATGATCAGTTACAAAACGGGTTCTGTGAAAACAGATTTCTAAGTGGCGTTGTGGGGGATTAAGGGGCGTAATAGATAAATATATCTGTTTTTAAACTACTTCACCTACCTGTTTGAAAATTGGTAGGTAAGTTTCTTTCCTGGAGTAAATATCCGCTACAAAATGGGTTTGGGGGAAATTGACCCCCAAGGGGTGATGCGGGGGCGGGGGTTTTAAGGGGCGTTATAAATTCCTATTTTTAAGTTATTAGACGTACAGTCTTGAAACTTAGTAAGCAGATTCCTCTCGTAGGGTAGAGATACGATAAAAATGGGTTTAGTGAAAATTGCCCCCAAGTGGCGTTGAGGGGACTTAAGGGGCGTTATAGATAATTATTTCCATTTTTAAACTATTAGACGCACAGACTTTATATTTGATAAAGAGATTTCTTTCATATAGTAGAGATCAGCTATAAGAAGGTTTTGTGAAAACAGACCTCTAAGTGGCGTTGCAGGGGAATAAGTGGCGTAAGAGATAAATATTTTCGTTTTTAAACTATTTGACCTACCTGCTTGAAAATTGGTAGGAATGTTTCTTTCATGGGGTAAATATCCGCTACAAAACGGGTTTGGTGAAAATTGACCCCCAAGGGGTGTTGCGGGTGGGTTAAGGGCAGATATAAATAAATATTTCTTTTTTTAAACTATTAGACTCACAGTCTTGAAATTTGGTTAGCAGATTCCTCTCATAGGATAGAAATACACTGCAAAATGTGTTTTGTGAAAATCGACCCCTAGGTGGTGTTGCGGGGGTTCAAGGGCGTTATTGATAATTTTTTTGCATTTTTAATTAATTGGACGCACAGTCTTCAAATTTTGCTAAGCAGATTCCTTTCATAGAGTGCAATTCCCCCACAAAATGGGTTTTGTGAAAACAGACCCAGAAGTGGCGTTGCGGGGGCTCAAGTGGCGTTATAGACAATTATCCCATTTTTAAACTGTTAGACGTACAGTCTTGAAATTTGATAGCAGATTCCTTTTGTAAAGTAGAGAACCGCTACAAAATGGGTTTCGCGAATATCAACTACTAAGTTTAATTTCGGGAGATTAAGAGGCGTAATCGATAAATATTTCCATTTTTAAACTACTTGATCATCCTGCTTGAAAAGTGGTAGGCATGTTCCTTTCATGAAATAGAGTTCCTCTAACAAAGAGTAAAATGAAAATTGACCCCTAAAGATGTTTGCGAGGGGTCAAGAGGAGTTACAGAAAAAAATTCCTGTTTTTAATTGTTAGACCCATATACTTGAAATTTGTTAAGCATGTTTCTTTTGTTGAATAGGGATCCACTAAGAATAAATATTAAGCAAATCAAGTTCTGGGGGGTTGCAGGGGGTTACTGGGACATATTGACAAAAAAAATTACTTTTTTCGAGCTACAAGGACTATAATAATGAAATTTGGTTTGCATTTTTCTTTTGTTGAATTGAAATCCGCTAAGAGCAGTAATTTTGGGAAACGGCTCTCAACGGGATTAATAGTAAAATTATATATAGTAAAACTTTATAGTAAAACTTTTGCTTTTTTCTGTTAGATTTAGACTTGAAATTTGGCTTGCATGTTCAATTTACGGAGTAGAGATCCACCGAAAATTGGTTTTGCGGGAATCCACTTGGTTTTTTAGTTACGAAAGAGCAAACATCATTCTATGCTCCAATTTTAGAGATTTTTAGAAAATACAAATTAGATGAGTTCTGCCTTTTTTTTTTATCAACAGGTGACAGTTACAGGTATAAGTATATTTTTCAATTCAATCGAATTCTTAATGCTAGGACTTAGATATCAATAATTTATACATATATATAAGCAGTAAAAATTCATAAAACATCATGAAATACCCAGCGAAGCGGGCGGGTAACAGCTAGTAATCTATATATATAAAGGAGAAAAGCGACTGACTGACTGACTGACTAATCACGATATCTCCGGAACTATTCAACCTACCGATTTGAAATTTAGTAGACATGTTCCTTTTATGCAGTAGAGATCAGCTAAGAACGGATTTTGTGAAATTCGAATCGCAAGGGGCGTTACGGGGGGTTAAAGGGCGTTATAAATAATTGTTTCCATTTTTAAACTACTCGATGTACAATCTTGAAATTAGGTAAACAGATTCCTTTCATAGAGTAGAGATCCCCTACAAAATGAGTTCGGTGGAAATTGACCCCAAGTGGCGTTGCGGGGGCTTAGGGGCCGTTATAGATAATTAATAACATTTTTAAGTTATGAGACGCAAAGTCTTTATATTTGATAAATATATTCCTTTCATAGAGTAGATATCAGCTACAGGATGGGTTTCGGGAAAATAGACCCCGAAGTGGCGTTGTGGGGGATTAAGGGGCGTGATAGTTATATATTTTCATTTTTAAACTACTTGACCTACCAGCTTAAAAATTGGTAGGCATGTTTCTTTCTTGGAGTAAATATCTATTACAAAATGGGTTTTGAAAAAATTGACCCCCAAGGAGTGTTGCGGTGGGGGTTAAGGGGAGATAAAGTGATTATCTATATATATAAATGAGAAAAGCGACTCACTCACTGACTGAATGACTAATCACGATATCTCCGGAACTGTTCATATTACAGACTTGAAATTTGGCAGACATGTTCCTTTTATGAAGTAGAGATTAGCTAAGAACGGATTTTGCGAAATTCAAAACGCAAGGGGCGTTACGGGTGGTTGAGGGGCGTTATAAGTAATTGTTTCCATTTTTAAACTACTCAACGTACAATCTTGAAATTGGGTAAGCAGATTCCTTTCATAGAGTAGAGATCCGCTACAAAATGAGTTTGGTGAAAATGGAGCCCCAAATGACATTGCGGGGGCTTAGGGAGCATTATAGATAATTATTTCCATTTTTAAACTATTAGACGCACAGTGTTCAAATTTGGTATAAGCAGATTCCTCTCATAGAATACAGATACGCCACAAAATGCGTTTCGTGAAAATAGACTCCCAAGTGGCGTTGGGGAACGTAAGGGGCGCATATTTTTTCAATACAATCGAATTCCTAATGCTAGGACTTAAATATCAAAAATTTATACATATATATAATCAACAAAAATTTATAAAACATCATGAAATACCCAGCGAAGCGGGCGGGTAACAGCTAGTCTAATATATAAAATTCTCGCGTCAAAGTGTTTGTAGCCAAACTCCTCCGAAACAACAGACCATCCCTTATGGAATTTTGTGCGTATATTCAGAAGATCTGGGAATAGGACGTGAACTATTTTTCATTCCGATATTGCAATTAGTCTAGATGATATTAATTAAAAACCTACAATCGCCTAATAGTTTTACTCCTGAGTGCTATTTATTTGGCTAAACTTAAATTCCGTTTCGGCCGAGTGAAGATCCTCACTTTTTGACAATTTTAAAATAGCCATCCAATTTTGACTTTTGAAATCAGACAAAAAATAATTACAGAATCGGAAAGATCATTTATTTCGCCACAATACAGTATAATATTTTTTTACAAAATAATGATATTTTTTACTTAAAATTTTTAAAAATGTGTTAAAATTCATGCGGTTTTCTGAAAATTATTTCTAAATCGATGCGTATGAAATTATTTTTGTGTTATGAAAACGATGTTCTACAATAAATAACTTCAAGCATTTTTCTTTAAGAACGAGTCATTTAAAAAATAAAATCCCGAAATTTTTTTTTACGATTTTTCGAAAAATTGTCAAAAATTTTAACTCAACATTGAATAACTTCGTTATTTATTAAGATTATCATACGAAACTTTTGTTCGAAATGAAGTAGAAATAGTTTACAGGATAATGAGAGCTGTGAAAGAATGTGAAAGTTTACAAAGAATTATTTAGCTTTTTGCTACTAAGTTTAAATCTGGTACTGAGTAAAAACGGGTAATCTGGTGGCTCAAATCCACGCACGAGAGATCCATTTCGTTCTTTGCCTTACAAGTTAAATTGAAATTATTCAAAGTTAGAAGACCTCCATTCACTTTTTGGTAAGATTATTGATTTTTTTTCTTTTATTTATGATTCAACTTGTTTTACCTTTTTCGTGTTATCCGCCTATTGATTCTTATCGTGTTTTTTTCTGCATTAGCAAGGCAGTCCTCATGGGGTAGAAGATACGAAACAACACAATCAGGTTTCATATTAAAACGAATTTTAAAAAGCGAAATATGCTTGAACGCTTTCCTGGCACGCTCTTTCCAAATATTCGGCAAAGTTTACGTCGAGAGAGAATATTCTGCCTAAATTCACCTTAGTCTCGAACATAACTGAGTGCTTATCTTGCATTTAAGTAACAGTTAGATTTCAGTATACAAAAGGTCTAACGCTGAAAAGATAAAGGTTTTTACGGGATCTACGGGTATCTTGTGTTTTGTTCAATGGCCAAATGCGTTTCATGAAATATACTTATGCCGATTCTTTCGAATAATTTTCTAAACGTCTACCAATGTCCTTTCATTTTTACTGTTGGAAAAATTTTCTGATGCAAAAAATCGAAAAGGTATTTAAAAGTGTGCGTTCCATATCCATCTAATTTGAGCACAGAAGTAAAACTACTTACTACTTGTAAGGTCACTCATTGAAACTAAAATTTAGAAAAAGATATAACTATCAGTACTTTCGTAATTCAAAAATGGATTCAAAACTGTCTAATCAATAAATTAAGAAACTCACGTGAAGAAAGGTCAGTAAGATCCGACGCTGAAAAGAAAGAGAGAAAAATTCAGTTCAAGCTATCTAATCTTTTAAAATTTTCGACTGAGTCAGTAAGAGAAAAGTTTCTTAACCGTCAGGAAGGTCAGCTGCAGAAACTAAAAAGAAAAGAGACGTTTTTAAAAACATTGAAGGAAAAAAATATGTCAGAAGACAATATCAAATTCTAGAAAAGTAACTTACTGTCTGAAAGATCCGGCAAACTCGAAACTAAAAAGAAATGAAACAATTAAAACAAAACGAAACGTTCATGATTTAGTATTAGTTTATCAATATTTAAAAACATCGTTTTAGAACTTCAACTGAAGGGATTATATTCGTAATTAAAATGCAACTTTTATTTTCATCTAATTAATTCTAAGAAATGTTCCCTTAATCCGATTGATTTCATAAGAAAGTTAAGGTCTAGTAGACCTCGAAGGAATTGAACTCGGAACACCCGAAAGTTCCGAAAAGGGTGTGACGGGTGCTTACGCGTTTCACTAACCTTCTTCCGCCTTCTTTAAATGTTTTATTTATTTCAACCAATCTCCTCCGAGAGCCAAAAGTGTGACTTATGCAAACGAGATATTTGCGGGTTTAGCGAGTTCGAAAAAGATATAAAAGGGAGAAATGAAATGAAGAGAATGAGGGTGATTTTGAGAGAGTAGTTTATCTAGTGGAAATATATTCGTCGGGAGAAGACTATAGAAAAGTATTCATTAATTCGGTTCGGGACGGAACTGAAAAATAGCTAATATTGAAGCCGCTCCTTAAAGCAATCCAGAATTAGAGAAACCTGCCTTAAGAAAAGGGTATCAGGTCACAGTTATTTTCATAAATTAAATATAAATGTGTAGCTTGATTGTATGTGTCGTTCTCCGTGGATTCAGTTAGGATTCCGTCGTTCATAATCAGATTCTTCTCGCACTCCACTGTATTTTGTTGATCTTAAGCTTTGAATAGTATTTGTATAATCTCTCAAATAGGAAAGGTCAATAAATATGATTGATTTATTAATTTAGTTGTAATTAATTATGGAGTCAACATATTCAGATTTAGATAATACGCGAAGGGGAGTTAATAATCATAGGGGTAGTGATAGGCTACGACACTGGCGCCCAACCGAAATACCGGAATTAAGAGCAAGTGCAGGAATTAGAGTTTTGCCAGAATTATCTTTTTCGGGTAAAGAAAATGTGTCTGAGTTTATTTCTAATATAGATGACAACATAGCCTACTATGAAATACCGGCGAATCTAGCATGTGCATATTTAAAGGGTCATTTAATTGGGAGAGCGTTAGACTGATTTGACGTTATTGGGTTCGAGTGTGTAAATGAAGAAGCGACTGCATTTGCAACGCTTAAAAAGAAATTGTCAGATAGTTTTCCTGTAGTACGGAATAAATCAGAGCTAGAGGCTCAGTTTTTTTCATCGAAACAACGGAGAGGTTAAGCCCTGTCAGACTTTATTTTTCAGCTATTAAAAATCCATAAAGCTTTAAATTTGAATTATGATGAGATAAAATTGGTCGATCACATAGTAATGCGACTAGAACCCCAAATAATGGATTATTTTGAAGTTCAAAACCCCACAACGAAAGCTCAGTTGGTAGAGTTGGTAGACCGGTATGAGGAGCGTCATAACTGCAGGGAAAACTAGGGTTCGAGTAATAATTTTGTTAGACGAGGTTGGTATATGAGGAGGAATCCTGATGAAAAGAGGAACAATAGAAATTGGGGAGATACAGGGGTCGGAAATAGTTAAAATGATCAAAGAGGACTAGGCAGGGGTGCAAATAATTTTTCTCCTCATAATTATCAAAATCAAGGATTCGAGGGAGGAAATCGATACAATCAGCCAAATCAGCGAACAGACCGGTATCAGAACCGTAAGATGGTGGTTAGGAAGGGTCCTAATGATGATTCAGCAAAGCAGAATTGGAGGCGTGTTGATTGCAACAGCGAAAGGCAAAGAAATGCCAATTTAAACTTCTAAGCGATCGTGTTGCGGGAGGTAAACGATCGCTAGTTAAGTCAAATCCTCCTAATAGAATTAAACTGAATTCATTACGATTATCACCAGTTGATCTTCCGTATGTGCCGATTCTTTTGCATGATAGATTTATAAAAGCGCTTTGGGATACAGGTGCGGAAAAATAATTTATTTCAGAAAAAACATACCGATCATATTTTTCTTTTTGTCCTATTAAAAAATCGTTAGCTGAAGTAGTTACGGCTCAAGGGTCACAATGCAGAAATTTAGGCACAGTTGAGTTAAGAATTAAAATAAGTGAACTTTCGAAGTTGTGGAAATTTCATCTGATTGCTGAGATGCAATATCCATGCATCCTAGGTATTGATTTTATGTCACATGCAAAGATTAGTTTGGTTTTTCTTTCAAAATCGTTAATCATTCCGGATTCGCAAATTGAAAAATGGGCAATTTCTGACGAACCGGTTCAGATAGATTTATCAAACACTAAGTTAAATGCAGAACAAAAACAGAAATTGCAGATTTTGTTTAAGGAATTTCATGGGTTGTTTTCACTTAAGCCTGGTCTGACACATGTGTTTTGTCATGAAATTGACACGGTGATAATCCTCCTGTTTTTTCGAGACCTTATCGCTATGACAGGGTCAAACAGGGTATCATTAACTACCATGTTAAGAAGATGTTGAACGATGGAACGATAATTCCAACAACATCGCCCTACGCAACTCCAGTTGTTTTATGTCGGAAGAAAAACGGGTTGCCGTTAGATGACCCAGAAGCTTATAGGTTTGCAATAGATTATAGGAAATTAAATGCGATCACGAGATATCCGCGATATCCGCTACCAATAATAGATTATTTGATCACTAATATTCCACACACCAAATTATGTCATCACTTGATTTACGCAGCGGATACTTTCAGATGGCAGTAGACCCAAAGATATTCATAAGATGGCGTTTGTTACAAAAAATGGTACTTTTGCATTTACTCGCATGCCATTCGGCCTTTCGGGGGCAGCTCCAAATTTTCAAAGGGCAATTGAAATGATACTCAAACCAGTTCTCGGGCGTTTTACCCACTGTTATATGGATGATGTTATCATTTCATCTCCATCTTTTGAACGCCATGTAGAACACTTACGAGAAGTATTCAGATTGTTGCAGGAGGCTGGTTTAACGTTGAATCGGGAGAAATGTCATTTCGCGAGGGAACAATTACGTTTTTTGGGTTTAGTTATTAATAAAGAAGGAGTTAAAACAGATGAGGAGAAGGTAAAAGCAATTATTGAAATGAAACCTTCGAAAACTGCAAAACAGGTATCAAAGTTTTTAGGAATGACGGGTTGGTATCAAAAGTTTATTAAGAACTACGCAGACATGTGTGAACCCTTATATAATTTAAAACGAAAAAACTCTAAGTTCCGTTGGTCGGAATCAGCGCAGGAAGCCTTTGATCGTATTAAGAAAGCACTGAAAGAAGCTCCAGTGTTACAATTACCAGATTTTTCCCAAGCTTTTGAACTTTATACGGATGCTAGCTCAGTGAGGGTAGGAGAAGTATTGACACAGAATAATAGGCCTATTGCGTTTGCCTCGAGAACATTAAACCGCGCAGAAAGAAACTATAGTGTGACGGAACGTGAATGTTTAGCTGTCATATGGGCATTAAATAAATATCGCACGCATTTCGGATCCTTGCCGTTTAAAGTGATAACAGACCATGCTGCACTTACCAAATTAACGAATGGAAGGAATTTGTCGTCTAGAATGATAAGGTGGAGGGTTAAGTTGGCAAATTTTAATGTAGAATGGGAACATCGCCCAGGTACGCAAAATTTAGTGGCTGATATGTTGTCTAGAAACCCGTTAGAAAGTAATGAAGAACTAAAGGTGTCTTGTGCGGTGATTAGATCGTTAGTATTATCGTCTAGAGAACAGTTGAGAGGGGAACAGAGAAATGATCCGGAGTTAGGTCACATCTTACGTTTTCTAGAAAATCCGGACGATAGTTCCATTAATGAGTCAATCTGTAGAAATTGGTTTGGAGACTTTAAAATCATCAACGATTGCTGTATTATGCAAAATATACAGCCACACTAGGTGAATTAAGGGTATTTATAACTAAAACATTACGTAAAGATGTTATGCGAGAATTCCATGACTCGCCGATGGCAGGCCATTTAGGCAAAAAGAAAACCTACTTAAAATTAAAAGACGCGTGTTATTTCCCGTACATGAGGAAATACATTTATAAATATGTAGCAACCTGCGACCAATGACAAAAATTCAATTATAAGAACGGATTACCAGCTGGTCAATTAATTCCGATAGTAACGAATTTTCCGAATGAAATCGTATCTTTAGATTTGTTAGGCCCATACCCTGCAACTAGTCCAGAACGCTATAGATTTATTTTAGTAATTACAGATAATTTTTCTAAATGGGTTGAAATAGTTCCCTTAAGGATAGCTTCGGCTAAAGCAATTGCCAATGCACTTTTTGAGAATTATATTTCGCGTTATGGAGCTCCTGTAAAAGTAGTTAGCTACAACGGCCTCCAAATGATATCCGAAGTTTTTGAGCAAGTATGTAGCAGGTTGAACATAAAACACGTTAAAACTGTGGTATATCGTCCACAAGCTAATCAAACAGAAAGAGTTAATCGTACTCTTTTAAAAATGATTTCGAGTTTTGTCGCGGACAATCACACTAACTGGGACCAATTTCTGCAAGAGTTCAGCTACGCTCTTAGGACAGCAGTACATAAGACAACAGGTAAAACACCGGCGGAATTATTTTTAGGTCGAAATTTAATCACCCCTTTTCAAAAATTAATAATGGTAACTGATGGATCAGACTTAGTTTGTGGGAATATTGAAAAATTGTTTGAGGAGGCTAGAATTCATACAAAGCGCCAGCACGAGAAGTGGGCGAAATATTATAATAAGAAGAGGCGTGAAGTTAATGTGAAGGTTGATGATCTAGTGTTAGTTCAAACTCACCCGTTGAGTTCGGCAAGTAAGAAAATAGTGGGTAAATTTATGCCAAAGTTTGAGGGCTCATATAAAGTTCTGAGTGTAAATAATAATAATAATTTAGTAATATTAAAATTTGGTAAAAGAATAACTGTTAATGTGGATCAGGTGAGAATTTACCATCAAAGAGAAGACAGTGTTACCGAATCGGAAAGTGACAGAAGTAGTGATCATGGTGCAGTAGCATCAGTCAGGTCGGATGATGGGCAGCCGAGATTGGTGTAATCGGAGAGTGATGAGGGTTGTCGTAGAGGTTCGAAATCAGGAAATTTAGAAGGTAGTAGAGATATAGTTACGAATAGACGCGATGGAGTGGAAGTGAGAAAAAAACGTGGACGAACGGATTCTGCTGTTTCTTCGGGGGGTGATGCATATAATTTCAGGAAGAGAAAACCTCCCTGGACAGAAAGAGAGAAAAGAGGAAGACCACCCTCCTGGTTGGAAAGCATACAGAAGAAGAGACCAGAGGCCCAGGTATCCCGAGACAAGAGAAAGTTGACCTCGTCAATGCCGTCTCGTCCTTCCAGAAAGCGGTATAGAAAGGTGGAAAAAAATAATTCTGAAGGAACAATTACAGGACCATCCCGCAGTGAACAGTGGAAATCAGAAAGAGCAATTCCAGGACCATCCTACAGATTCAAATACAGCAAACCCCAGCCAGAAAGGAACTGCCTTACAACATTCGGAGCTGACGTCGAGTGGACAGCAGCCAAATTCCAGTTCTCACAAGGGAAAAGAACGCCTCAGCAGGAGCATAACAGCTTCAGCGGACTCATTGGAAGAGGAGACCCAGAAGGTGGGAGCGCAGAGAGGACAGCCCTAGGACAAGGTCATCCACTACAGAGGCCATGGTTGGAGACAAAGCCTATGCAGATTGGATCTAAAGACTAGCCAGGTTGTATAATTCTAATTTGTATATTTTTCCTCTGGCAGACAGTTCAGAGTATTTTCCATGTGGGTTAATCTATTTTTTTTTTTTTATTTTTATTTTATTATTTTTTTTTTTGTAAAATTTCCCTACAAAAGTTACTGCGTTGTGTGTATTTTCATATCGGTTGAAAAAGCTTTTGTATTTAATTTTTTTTTCCAAATTGTGGAAAAACATTTGTTGAATTGCAATTGTTTTGCTACACATTAAAGACGAGCTTTATATGAGAGATTACTTGTATTGTTTGTTGTAATATATTCTATGTAAAAAATGTATATATTTTTGTGTGTAATTATTAAAATGTATAAGTAGTGTCTGGTTTCTGGGCGTGGCGTAATTAGGAATACTAACAAAAAACATTAACAGCGCAGCGCGATTGATTGGGAATTTTTTCAAAATGAAACCAGATAAAGGTTATTTTGTTATGAAACTATATATATATAATATAATGTATGCCATATTTTATGTCAATAAGGAAGTTATATAAAAGTTCTGTGCATTAAATGTCATGTTTTAGAAAAATTGACAAGGTTTCCTTTCGGGCAGCAGTCCTGAACAAAATGATGAGATGAAAGTGATGTCGTATGAAGATATTATTGTAATTTTTTTTTATTTATTAGCATTTAAGTAAAGTGCATGATCAGGGTTTTTTTCTTTGAAAGGCTTTCCCCTGATCTTCGCCCGAATGGGATGCACTGTAGGGACTGTATGTTTGTAAAAGATCAATAAATTAGAGTGGAGTACCCCTTTGAGTAGTCATTTCTGTGTGCTAGTTTAATTAAAGTTTCTAACTTAGAGAGTTACAATTTTCTGCAAATTCAGTGTTTTCAAACATTCTAAAGTTCTTGAGTTAAAACTTTCTACAAGTTCAGTAATTTTAGGCATTCTAGAGTAGTTAAAATTTTGTGCAGGTTCAGTGTTTTTCAGACGTTAGGTAAATTAAGCGAGTTCTTGCAGGTCGTTTAGACCTTCAATAAGTCACGCTTTTTTTCTCGGCGAGGGTTGTGACGGGTGCTTACGCGTTTCACTAACCTTCTCTCGCCTTCTTTAAATGTTTTATTTATTTCAACCAATCTCCTCCGAGAGCCAAAAGTGTGACTTATGCAAACGAGATATTTTCGGGTTTAGCGAGTTCGAAAAAGATATAAAAGGGAGAAATGAAATGAAGAGAATGAGGGTGATTTTGAGAGAGTAGTTTATCTAGTGGAAATATATTCGTCGGGAGAAGACTATTGAAAAGTATGCATTAATTCGGTTCAGGACGGAACTGAAAAATAGCTAAGATTGAAGACGCTCCTTAAAGCAATTCAGAATTAGAGAAACCTGCCTTAAGAAAAGGGTATCAGGTAAGTTATTTTCATAAATTAAATATAAATGTGTAGCTTGATTGTATGTGTCGTTCTCCGTGGATTCAGTTAGGATTCCGTCGTTCACAATCAGATTCTTCTCGCACTCCACTGTATTTTGTTGATCTTAAGCTTTGAATAGTATTTGTATAATCTCTCAAATAAGAAAGATCAATAAATAAGATTGATTTATTAATTTAGTTGTAATTAATTATGGAATCAACATATTCAGATTTAGATAATACGCGAAGGGGAGTTAATAATCATAGGGTAGTGATAGGCTACGACAAGGGAACGCGGTCGAGGTTAAGGAATTAAATATTAATAGACTTTTATGTTGTTTTACATGCGTGAAAATTAAATAAAAACATTTCTTCAAATTTCAAAAGGAATAGCACGATATCTGAGGAATTTATTTTCTATCTGATTAAGAAGGGGAGCAAGGTTTCTATAAAGAATTAAAAACGAATTGGGCGAACTCTAACAGTAACAAATTGAGAACTTACATTAGTACTAAACGTCACGCAATTTCTTTAGAAATTTTCTTAAGACATTTAGAAACATTTCATTTATTAAAATAACAAATAATTCCCCGCCACATTTTTATGTATCGTAATGAGACACTTACGGCTGGAGAGATCTGGGACTCCTGGAACTGAAAGGAAAATAAATGATTGTAAACATCAAAAAGAGTAACCTTATAAAATGAAAACTACAAAGACACAAATAACCTGCATTTAAATATGGAATATGAAGAATCAATCACTGATGTTCTATTCTGCTTAAATTAAGAAACTGCTTCTATTTAGATGGACTGTAATATGTTATAAAAGGAAAGTCAAGGAAAGGTACTTTGAGAAAGATAGCGCTTACTTCGGGAGGGTTCCTACTTCCAACTACGCTGCGTTTTGTTTTGATGTTATTGCAAGTTTGAAGTGGGATCATTCACCGGAGAAATGAGATGTGCTAATGAATTATAATAGTCAGTTCGAAAAGAAGTAGAAATAGTTTAGAGGATAATGGGAGCTGTGAATTAATGTGAAAGTTTACAAAGAATTATTTAGCTTTTTGCAACTAAGTTTATATCTCGTACTGAGTAAAAAAGGGTAATATGGTGGCTAAAATTCACGCACGAGAGATCCATTTCTTTCTTGGCCTTACAAGTTAAACTGAAATTATTCAAAGTTAGAAGACCTCCATTTAATTTTTGGTAGGATTATTGATTTTTTTCTTTTATTTATGATTCAACTTGTTTTACCTTTTTCGTGTTATCCGCTTGTTGATTCTTATCGTGCTTTTCTCTGCATTAGCAAGGCAGTCCTCATGGGTTAGCAGATACGAAACAACACAATCAGGTTTCATATTAAAACGAATTTTAAAAAGCTAACTATGCTTGAACGCTTTCATGGCACGTTCTTTCCAAATATTCGACAAAGTTTAAGTCGAGAGAGAATATACTGTGTAAATTCATCTCAGTCTCGCACATAACTGAGTGCTTATCTTGCATTTAAGTAACAGTTAGATTTCAGTACACAAAAGGTCTAACGCTGAAAAGATAAAGGTTTTTACGGGATCTACGGGTATCTTGTGTATTGTTCAATGGCGAAATGCGGTTCATGAAATATACTTATGACGATTCTTTCGAATAATTTTCTAAACGTCTTCCATTGTCCTTTCATTTTTACTGTTGGAAAAATTTTCTGATGCAAAAAATCGAAAAGGTATTTAAAAGTGTGCGTACCATATCCATCTAATTTGAGCACAGAAGTAAAACTACTTACTACTTGGAAGGTCACTCATTGAAACTAAAATTTAGAAAAAGATATAACTATCAGTACTTTCGTAATTTAAAAATGGATTCAAAACTGTCTAATCAATAAATTAAGAAACTCACGTGAAGAAAGGTCAGGAAGATCCGACGCTGAAAAGAAAGAGAGAAAAATTCAGTTCAAGCTGTCTAATCTTTTAAAATTTTCGACTAAGTCAGTAAGAGAAAAGTTTCTTACCGTCAGGAAGGTCAGCTGGAGAAACTAAAAAGAAAAGAGACGTTTTTAAAAATATTGAAGGAAAAAAATATGTCAGAAGACAAGATCAAATTCTAGAAAAGTAACTTACTGTCTGAAAGATCCGGCAAACTCGAAACTAAAAAGAAATGAAACAATTAAAACAAAACGAAACGTTCATGATTTAGTTTTAGTTTATCAATATTTAAAAACATCGTTTTGGAACTTAAACTGAAGGGATTATAATCGTAATTAAAATGCAACTTTTTATAAGAAATGTTCCCTTAATCCGATTGATTTCATAAGAAAGTTAAGGTTTGGTAGACCTCGAAGGAATTGAACTCGGAACACAGGAAAGTTCCGAAAAGGGAACGCGGTCGAGGTTAAGGAATTAAATATTAATAGACTTTTATGTCATTTTACATGCGTGAAAATTAAATAAAAACATTTCTTCAAATTTCAAAAGGAATAGCACGATATCTGAGGAATTTATTTTCTTACCGATTAAGAAGGGGAGCAATGTTTCTATAAAGAATTAAAAACGAATTGGCCGAACTCTAACAGTAACAAATTGAGAACTTACATTAGTACTAAACGTCACGCAATTTCTTTAGAAATTTTCTTAAGACATTTAGAAACATTTCATTTTATCAAAATAACAAATAATTCCCCGCCACATTTTTATGTATCGTAATGAGACACTTACGGCTGGAGAGATCTGGGACTCCTGGAACTGAAAGGAAAATAAATGATTGTAAACATAAAAAGAGTAACCTTATAAAATGAAAACTACAATGACACAAATAACCTGCATTTAAATATGGAATATGAAGAATCAATCACTGATGTTCTATTCTACTTAAATTAAGAGCTGCTTCTATTTAGATGGACTGTAATATGTTATGAAAGGAAAGTCAAGGAAAGGTACTTTGAGAAAGATAGCGCTTATTTCGGGAGGGTTCCTACTTCCAACTACGCTGCGTTTTGTTTTGATGTTATTGCAAGTTTGAAGTGCGATCATTCACCGGAGAAATGAGATGTGCTAATGAATTATAATAGTCAGTTCGAAATGAAGTAGAAATAGTTTACAGGATAATGAGAGCTGTGAAAGAATGTGAAAGATTACAAAGAATTATTTAGCTTTTTGCAACTAAGTTTATATCTCGTACTGAGTAAAAAAGGGTAATATGGTGGCTAAAATTCACGCACGAGAGATCCATTTCTTTCTTGGCCTTACAAGTTAAACTGAAATTATTCAAAGTTAGAAGACCTCCATTTAATTTTTTGGTAGGATTATTGATTTTTTTTCTTTTATTTATGATTCAACTTGTTTTTACCTTTTTCGTGTTATCCGCTTGTTGATTCTTATCGTGCTTTTCTCTGCATTAGCAAGGCAGTCCTCATGGGTTAGCAGATACGAAACAACACAATCAGGTTTCATATTAAAACGAATTTTAAAAAGCGAACTATGCTCGAATGCTTTCATGGCACGTTCTTTCCAAATATTCGGCAAAGTTTAAGTCGAGAGAGAATATTCTGTGTAAATTCACCTCAGTCTCGCACATAACTGAGTGCTTATCTTGCATTTAAGTAACAGTTAGATTTCAGTACACAAAAGGTCTAACGCTGAAAAGATAAAGGTTTTTACGGGATCTACGGGTATCTTGTGTATTGTTCAATGGCGAAATGCGGTTCATGAAAT
>BMAO01032279.1:0-24731 GCA_019973975.1 Trichonephila clavata | reverse complement strand
CGGATTTTATAATAAGAAAATGGAATTTGGTTGGAATAAGAGTTAGAAATTGTTTCCCTGTTCATGACGTCTCCCTGCCAAATATCCAAAAAGGTGAAAACATTTTATTGCAATAAACTTTTGATCCAATTCGAAATTTTGAAAAGCGCTACATGTATTCATGATCAGCGTCGGATTTTACATAAGAAAATTGAGTTTGGTTGGAATAGGAGTTAGAAATTTTTTCCCTGGTTCATGACGTCTCCCTTGCCAAATATCCAAAAAATGTGAAATTTTTTTATTGCAATAACTTTTGATCTAATTGAAATTTTGAAAAGCGCTACATGTATCCGTGATCTAGCGTCGGATTTTACATAAGAAAATTGAGTTTGGTTGGAATAGGAGTTAGAAATTTTTCCCTGTTCATGACGTCTCCCCTGCCAAATATCCAAAAAATGTGAAATTTTTTATTGCAATAACTTTTGATCTAATTGAAATTTTGAAAAGCGCTACATGTATTCGTGATCAGCGTCGGATTTTACATAAGAAAATTGAAGTTTGGTTGGAATAGGAGTTAGAAATTTTTCCCTGTTCATGACGTCTCCCCTGCCAAATATCCAAAAAATGTGAAAATTTTTATTGCAATTAACTTTTGATCTAATTGAAATTTTGAAAAGCGCTACATGTATTCGTGATCAGAGTCGGATTTTACATAAGAAAATTAGTTTGGTTGGAATAGGAGTTAGAAATTTTTCCCTGTTCATGACGTCTCCCCTGCCAAATATCCAAAAAATGTGAAAATTTTTTATTGCAATAACTTTTGATCTAATTGAAATTTTGAAAAGCGCTACATGTATCCGTGATCAGCGTCGGATTTTACATAAGAAAATTGAGTATGGTTGGAATAGGAGTTAGAAATTTTTTCCCTGTTCATGACGTCTCCCCTGCCAAATATCCAAAAAATGTGAAATTTTTTATTGCAATAACTTTTGATCTAATTGAAATTTTGAAAAGGCTACATGTATTCGTGATCAGCGTCGGATTTTACATAAGAAAATTGAGTTTGGTTGGAATAGGAGTTAGAAATTTTTTCCCTGTTCATGACGTCTCCCCTGCCAAATATCCAAAAAATGTGAAATTTTTATTGCAATAACTTTTGATCTAATTGAAATTTTGAAAAGCGCTACATGTATTCGTGATCAGCGTCGGATTTTACATAAGAAAATTGAGTTTGGTTGGAATAGGAGTTAGAAATATTTTCCCTGTTCATGACGTCTCCCCTGCCAAATATCCAAAAAATGTGAAATTTTTTATTGCAATAACTTTTGATCTAATTGAAATTTTGAAAAGCGCTACATGTATTCGTGATCAGCGTCGGATTTTACATAAGAAAATTGAATTTGGTTGGAATAGGAGTTAGAAATTTTTCCCTGTTCATGACGTCTCCCCTGCCAAATATCCAAAAAATGTGAAAATTTTTTTATTGCAATAACTTTTGATCTAATTGAAATTTTGAAAAGCGCTACATGTATTCGTGATCAGCGTCGGATTTTACATAAGAAAATTGAGTTTGGTTGGAATAGGAGTTAGAAATTTTTTCCCTGTTCATGACGTCTCCCCTGCCAAATATCCAAAAAATGTGAAAATTTTTTATTGCAATAACTTTTGATCTAATTGAAATTTTGAAAAGCGCTACATGTATTCGTGATCAGCGTCGGATTTTACATAAGAAAATTGAGTTTGGTTGGAATAGGAGTTAGAAATTTTTTCCCTGTTCATGACGTCTCCCCTGCCAAATATCCAAAAAATGTGAAATATTTTTATTGCAATAACTTTTGATCTAATTGAAATTTTGAAAAGCGCTACATGTATTCGTGATCAGCGTCGGATTTTACATAAGAAAATTGAGTTTGGTTGGAATAGGAGTTAGAAATTGTTTCCCTGTTCATGACGTCTCCCCTGCCAAATATCCAAAAAATGTGAAAAATTTTATTGCAATAACTTTTGATCCAATTGAAATTTTGAAAAGCGCTACATGTATTCGTGATCAGCGTCGGATTTTACATAAGAAAATTGAGTTTGGTTGGAATAGGAGTTAGAAATTTTTTCCCTGTTCATGACGTCTCCCCTGCCAAATATCCAAAAAATGTGAAATTTTTTATTGCAATAACTTTTGATCTAATTGAAATTTTGAAAAGCGCTACATGTATTCGTGATCAGCGTCGGATTTTACATAAGAAAATTGAGTTTGGTTGGAATAGGAGTTAGAAATTTTTCCCTGTTCATGACGTCTCCCCTGCCAAATATCCAAAAAATGTGAAAATTTTATTGCAATAACTTTTGATCAATTGAAATTTTGAAAAGCGCTACATGTATTCGTGATCAGCGTCGGATTTTACATAAGAAAATTGAGTTTGGTTGGAATAGGAGTTAGAAATTTTTTCCCTGTTCATGACGTCTCCCCTGCCAAATATCCAAAAAATGTGAAATTTTTTATTGCAATAACTTTTGATCTAATTGAAATTTTGAAAAGCGCTACATGTATTCGTGATCAGCGTCGGATTTTACATAAGAAAATTGAGTTTGGTTGGAATAGGAGTTAGAAATTTTTCCCTGTTCATGACGTCTCCCCTGCCAAATATCCAAAAAATGTGAAAATTTTTATTGCAATAACTTTTGATCTAATTGAAATTTTGAAAAGCGCTACATGTATTCGTGATCAGCGTCGGATTTTACATAAGAAAATTGAGTTTGGTTGGAATAGGAGTTAGAAATTTTTCCCTGTTCATGACGTCTCCCCTGCCAAATATCCAAAAAATGTGAAATTTTTTATTGCAATAACTTTTGATCTAATTGAAATTTTGAAAAGCGCTACATGTATTTCGTGATCAGCGTCGGATTTTACATAAGAAAATTGAGTTTGGTTGGAATAGGAGTTAGAAATTTTTCCCTGTTCATGACGTCTCCCCTGCCAAATATCCAAAAAATGTGAAAATTTTTTATTGCAATAACTTTTGATCTAATTGAAATTTTGAAAAGCGCTACATGTATTCGTGATCAGCGTCGGATTTTACATAAGAAAATTGAGTTTGGTTGGAATAGGAGTTAGAAATTTTTCCCTGTTCATGACGTCTCCCCTGCCAAATATCCAAAAAATGTGAAAATTTTTATTGCAATAACTTTTGATCTAATTGAAATTTTGAAAAGCGCTACATGTATTCGTGATCAGCGTCGGATTTAATAAGAAAATTGAGTTTGGTTGGAATAGGAGTTAGAAATATTTTCCCTGTTCATGACGTCTCCCCTGCCAAATATCCAAAAAATGTGAAAATTTTTATTGCAATAACTTTTGATCTAATTGAAATTTTGAAAAGCGCTACATGTATTCGTGATCAGCGTCGGATTTTACATAAGAAAATTGAGTTTGGTTGGAATAGGAGTTAGAAATTTTTTCCCTGTTCATGACGTCTCCCCTGCCAAATATCCAAAAAATGTGAAATTTTTTATTGCAATAACTTTTGATCTAATTGAAATTTTGAAAAGCGCTACATGTATTCGTGATCAGCGTCGGATTTTACATAAGAAAATTGAGTTTGGTTGGAATAGGAGTTAGAAATTTTCCCTGTTCATGACGTCTCCCCTGCCAAATATCCAAAAAATGTGAAAATTTTTATTGCAATAACTTTGATCTAATTGAAATTTTGAAAAGCGCTACATGTATTCGTGATCAGCGTCGGATTTTACATAAGAAAATTGAGTTTGGTTGGAATAGGAGTTAGAAATTTTTCCCTGTTCATGACGTCTCCCCTGCCAAATATCCAAAAAATGTGAAAATTTTTATTGCAATAACTTTTGATCCAATTGAAATTTTGAAAAGCGCTACATGTATTCGTGATCAGCGTCGGATTTACATAAGAAAATTGAGTTTGGTTGGAATAGGAGTTAGAAATTTTTTCCCTGTTCATGACGTCTCCCCTGCCAAATATCCAAAAAATGTGAAATTTTTTATTGCAATAACTTTTGATCTAATTGAAATTTTGAAAAGCGCTACATGTATTCGTGATCAGCGTCGGATTTTACATAAGAAAATTGAGTTTGGTTGGAATAGGAGTTAGAAATTGTTTCCCTGTTCATGACGTCTCCCCTGCCAAATATCCAAAAAATGTGAAAATTTTTATTGCAATAACTTTTGATCTAATTGAAATTTTGAAAAGCGCTACATGTATTCGTGATCAGCGTCGGATTTTACATAAGAAAATTGAGTTTGGTTGGAATAGGAGTTAGAAATTTTTCCCTGTTCATGACGTCTCCCCTGCCAAATATCCAAAAAATGTGAAAATTTTTATTGCAATAACTTTTGATCTAATTGAAATTTTGAAAAGCGCTACATGTATTCGTGATCAGCGTCGGATTTTACATAAGAAAATTGAGTTTGGTTGGAATAGGAGTTAGAAATTTTTTCCCTGTTCATGACGTCTCCCCTGCCAAATATCCAAAAAATGTGAAATTTTTTATTGCAATAACTTTTGATCTAATTGAAATTTTGAAAAGCGCTACATGTATTCGTGATCAGCGTCGGATTTTACATAAGAAAATTGAGTTTGGTTGGAATAGGAGTTAGAAATTTTTTCCCTGTTCATGACGTCTCCCCTGCCAAATATCCAAAAAATGTGAAATTTTTTATTGCAATAACTTTTGATCTAATTGAAATTTTGAAAAGCGCTACATGTATTCGTGATCAGCGTCGGATTTTACATAAGAAAATTGAGTTTGGTTGGAATAGGAGTTAGAAATTTTTCCCTGTTCATGACGTCTCCCCTGCCAAATATCCAAAAAATGTGAAAATTTTTTATTGCAATAACTTTTGATCTAATTGAAATTTTGAAAAGCGCTACATGTATTCGTGATCAGCGTCGGATTTTACATAAGAAAATTGAGTTTGGTTGGAATAGGAGTTAGAAATTTTTCCCTGTTCATGACGTCTCCCCTGCCAAATATCCAAAAAATGTGAAATTTTTTATTGCAATAACTTTTGATCTAATTGAAATTTTGAAAAGCGCTACATGTATTCGTGATCAGCGTCGGATTTTACATAAGAAAATTGAGTTTGGTTGGAATAGGAGTTAGAAATTTTTTCCCTGTTCATGACGTCTCCCCTGCCAAATATCCAAAAAATGTGAAAATTTTTTATTGCAATAACTTTTGATCTAATTGAAATTTTGAAAAGCGCTACATGTATTCGTGATCAGCGTCGGATTTTACATAAGAAAATTGAGTTTGGTTGGAATAGGAGTTAGAAATTTTTCCCTGTTCATGACGTCTCCCCTGCCAAATATCCAAAAAATGTGAAAATTTTTTATTGCAATAACTTTTGATCTAATTGAAATTTTGAAAAGCGCTACATGTATTCGTGATCAGCGTCGGATTTTACATAAGAAAATTGAGTTTGGTTGGAATAGGAGTTAGAAATTTTTTCCCTGTTCATGACGTCTCCCCTGCCAAATATCCAAAAAATGTGAAAATTTTTTATTGCAATAACTTTTGATCTAATTGAAATTTTGAAAAGCGCTACATGTATTCGTGATCAGCGTCGGATTTTACATAAGAAAATTGAGTTTGGTTGGAATAGGAGTTAGAAATTTTTCCCTGTTCATGACGTCTCCCCTGCCAAATATCCAAAAAATGTGAAATTTTTTATTGCAATAACTTTTGATCTAATTGAAATTTTGAAAAGCGCTACATGTATTCGTGATCAGCGTCGGATTTTACATAAGAAAATTGAGTTTGGTTGGAATAGGAGTTAGAAATTTTTTCCCTGTTCATGACGTCTCCCCTGCCAAATATCCAAAAAATGTGAAATTTTTTATTGCAATAACTTTTGATCTAATTGAAATTTTGAAAAGCGCTACATGTATTCGTGATCAGCGTCGGATTTTACATAAGAAAATTGAGTTTGGTTGGAATAGGAGTTAGAAATTTTTCCCTGTTCATGACGTCTCCCCTGCCAAATATCCAAAAAATGTGAAAATTTTTATTGCAATAACTTTTGATCTAATTGAAATTTTGAAAAGCGCTACATGTATTCGTGATCAGCGTCGGATTTTACATAAGAAAATTGAGTTTGGTTGGAATAGGAGTTAGAAATTTTTCCCTGTTCATGACGTCTCCCCTGCCAAATATCCAAAAAATGTGAAATTTTTTATTGCAATAACTTTTGATCTAATTGAAATTTTGAAAAGAGCTACATGTATTCGTGTTCAGCGTCGAATTTTACATTAGAAAATTGAGTTTGGTTGGAATAGGAGTTAGAAATAACTGATCAAGCACGGGAAGATCCTGCTGAAGTAATGCATATTAATTATGATAGCGAATGTAAATTTGAGAAAAGCGATGAACATGAAACGTTTGAGTTGAAAGGAACATTTTCAAATGCTACCTAAATAACTCTATCAAGTAAAATATGAAGCCATCAGTGTAGCACAAGACATTCTTCCTTCTGTCAAAAAGACACAAGCAAGAAAAAGTTCAACATGCTATTTGCCGATCATCAAGGACAATAAAACTACAATAACTTGAACAAAATATGACAGTTTTGCCTACAAATAATGTTTTTTGTAATATTAACGAAAATTGATTAATAAATTGAAAATTTATTAAATCATGCACATTTGAAACTTCTTGGTTTGGTTTGATAGATATTTTTTGTCAAATTATCAAAGAAAAAGTGAAAAGTCCTTGAAAGTAGGTAAGTATACATTCTCTTAATTAAATTATTCACTGGAATAATGATTTTTGTCATGTACATTAAAAATAATTATAAAAAAAAGGACTGGGTGACTCAGTCATCCCGCAGGACCATTATCGTTAGCATTGAATATGCACCTGCTCCCGGGTTAAAAGTAAATGCAGGAATTGTGTTGACCATTAATTACACAGTGTTTTTTGGGAAGAAAGGGGGGAAAACATGATTTAAGGGAGTTTGAACTCAGGATGATTGTAGAAAGCGTAGAAGCAAAACGATTTCAACTTTGAAATGTTCGATAACAGCAGTTAATATTTGAAGAGAGTGTATATAAGTAGAGAAAAGTACGTCAGGCTTGGGGTCACCTCAGCCTTTCGAACACTCTCTCGGAAAGTAGAGTTGTGAAAATTACCCAACCAATAGAAGAGCAACCGTTTGTCAGATTGAAGGGAATCAGCAAGGAGCAATTGTAAACGCTTCTGTATGAATTGTTCACCACACATTACACTACACAGCCTTTGGTAGTCGATGACTTGTTCGAAAGTTTCTACTGTCGATCTTGTACAAGAGCAGACGTCTTCGATTCGCAAAGCAGTAAAAAGATGGAACAGCAGTAAAAAGATGACTAGAAAAATTTCATGAGACTATGTTGAATCAATAGTATTTGCAATTACACCATGCACATAGTAGCATGCGAATATGGAGGAAAAAAAAGAACGAAAGCATAGATTCAGCCTGAAATGCCACGGCTCTTAAAACTGGTGAAATCAATATTATAGTTTGAGGGATGTTTTTTGGCATTTCATTGGTCCATTGATTAGTATGGAAGAAAGTCTGATGCCCAAGAAAATTTAATTGCTACCGCAGATCAAGTACATTATATTACGTTAATGGGTTTTGCCGCACACACAGGAAAAGATACATTCAGTATGATACTGCTACCTGTTACACAGCTGGCACACTACAACGAGAAGCTGACCGGAATTTATCTCGCGCATGTTTATTGACATAAAACACAGAGCAAGCACTGAAATAACAAATTCTATGCCAAAATATTGGTAAAAAACATTTCAAAGTGTTTTCCACGATTGCTTTAAATTTGGTTTCCTCTCTCAGATTTTTTTCCTACTCTTCAACCTAGAATGACTGAGGTGAGTTTTAAATTCTCTGATTTTAAACATGTTTATCAGGATCAGATACAGAAAAGGGATAATTGCGAGGCAAATCGTTAGAATTCTCTTCAGCTAGTTTTTCTGCGAGTTCCTTCATGGTGTTCCCGATGTCAAGCGAATCCAAGTTCGAGCATATAGAGTTTAATAAGGACATTTTCTCTGGAGTGAAGTGATAGATGATCAACTCCAAGCGAGTAAAATATGGTTTTAATTCTTCGTACCACTTTGTATGTGGGAACAAGTATACAAAAGCACAAAAAAACGTCATCCCGATGCTCCACAGCACCTTAAATTGTGTTATGGTCCCCACAATAGAGAAATAAAATTTTAAACATTTGTACAGAAATTGGTCAATTCTGTTTGAGGTAAAATGACAAGTGGTATCATAACGAAGCAAGTCGCTAGAAGAGTTATGACATATAAAAGAGCACTTGTTAACTTGGTAAGATTCCATTGTATAAACACATTCGGCTGTCCAGTTCGAATTGAAGGATGATTCGAGGGAGAAGATTCTCCCCATAATACTTACTCCAGTATTTTCCATGATGTAATTTTGAAAAGTAATATTTAAGAGGCAGATGTATTCAGAGATTACCAACAAGACGATCATTTTGGTTAACCCAAACTGCATAATTAACTTCTCAATAAAAGAGTTCATATTTATTGAAAGATTTAACCTCTTAAAAGCAGATGATCCGATAAAATCAGCTAGATAATATGCGTTGTCATTTTTGGCTAAGGCCCAAATGTACCTTACAGCATGAAAGAAAACTGCTTGACCCAACAGAAGTAGAATCATCTGTGAGTAGAAGTTAGATTGCATACTTGACTTGTCAACGGTAAATGTATCCAAGCCGTGGTCTCTCAACACATCACTCATTCCTTGCAGCTCTGAATCGGTTGAGCCATTCGTGTTGTTCAAGCTGCAACTTTCTAACAACCGCGCAAGAGCATGACTGTCATACAATGGATTCATAAGATCGAGTACAGCACATATCAAAACAAAGAGCGCAGATCCAACCAAAATCATTGGCATCCAAAAGTAATGAAAACGAATACAAGAGTCCAGAAAGCATATCCTTATAATTAGAGCCAAAACGCTAAGATCCTGTACCCTGAACTGTGAAACTCTACGATAAGATTGGCATATTAATGCAACGAGACAGAGCCGGAATCTTGATGTAGTCATCTGCAAGAAAAAAAATTTAAAAATTATTGTGATATCAAGAGAGTTTTTTTCTCTTTGGCTGTGAAAGTGACACTTCTCCCAAAACGGTACATTAAATGTCACTGACTATACAAAAAATATCAAAATGTTTTTTGATTTATTGTAATTGCATTGATTAATATTAATTTTAAATAGAGATCAATAATAAGTCAATGAATAATTAGTCAGAAACTGACGAGGGAGATAGCTGTAAAACGGTACTTATAGTATTGGCTCTTACTCATCGGAATACAAACCTTTTTTTCGCTGAAATGGTCGCGCAATATACATGTTTAGATATTTGTGTGGTGCATGAATCAGTGATAATTCAAACACCAAATAATTAATTTAAATAAAAAAAAACCATAGCTTCATTTTTTTTAAATTTCACACAGAAGTTGTGACGGGTCTATTCGCAAGATATTCTTACTAATCCTCTTGGGGAAACTTTGGGGCTAGCATTTACATTAACTCACAGCCTTTCAAGAAGAACACGAGATATGTAAATTAGTTTGATCTTATAAAGTCTAGGTTTTGTAGATGTAAGAGAGAAGGAGCCGTGAAGCTGTCAAGTAAGTGTAAACACTGAAATATTTACTTCACAAACCTAGCGCGCGTTAAGAAGGTAATTGCGGAGATCAAATTATTAGATTGAAGATTTAAGATAGTAGAATCGGCTATAGGGTCACTAAGGCTTGTTCTCCTTATCTATTTCTGGTAGTCGGGTTTACTTAGAATTGAATATTAGGAATAATCGACTCTTTAGATATTACTCCTAGGTTTCTTCTTATAATTTAACTTGTGATTGCTTAAGTGTGTGTTCAAAGTCTGAATAAATCTAATTGTTATTATGGAGTTTGTTGGTGATGCTTTGTTTCCCCCCACACCTAGAGACGTGCCGGACAGAGAGAGAGGTGTGCCAATTAGGACACCTCCCCCACAAAGTTTTTTTAGCGCGTTTTTCACGTAGTGTAAAAAAAGCGCTATTTTTAGGACGCAAATTTCGTCTTCGTCCTCCATCTTCGTCTTCGTCTTCGTTCCATATTTTGTAGTACCTTTTCCTCAGCCAATAAGCAACCGATTGAACTCGGGTTTTCGGCATTTGGTCGCATTTGTACCTTAGATGAGCCGAATCATATTTAAATTTAATAATTTTTAAATTAAAATTTTTTTTAAAAATGTTTTTTTTTTAAGTATAGTACACTACTTTCTGTTAGTAAAAAGTTCATTAGTTGCATTATTGTAAAATACAACATGTGAAAAACGCGCTAAAATTACTTGGCTATGCCAATGATTGATATCTTGTTCTACGAATACAAAAATACGAGGATAGGTGAAAATGTGAGTAATTACATACTAATATTTGAAACCCCTTGGTATCAAAAACAGATTGGCACCTCCAGGGTTGATATAGGAAGAATTTGAACGAAGGAGAGAGGGATCTTCTACCATCATTCTTCTTCAAGAGGAAAAAAAAACAACTTTTAATTGGAATTACTAACGTTTTTCTATAAGACGACGCTTCCTCTCAACCTGTAACTCATTAATAATACTAATGTCTGGAGCTTGCTTTGCCTGTTAAGGGCGGTCACTTGACGGTGAGGGAACTAATTCCGAATTTACTTGGATCGGTTCTTCGAATCATTGTCTTATTGCAAATGAAGCCACGGCCAAGAGAATTTCATGCTTGGAGAATTTCAATGCATGGTGTTTTTAAGGATGTACTCATACTGAAACATATCCATGATTTCCCGAATTTGTCTTTGGAAACCCATGAAAAGGCTAGAGACGCATTCCCCAAATTGACATTTTTACCCTTATGCTTCATTGTGGGAATCTGGTACTTTGGGTTGTAACGAGTGCTTTGGGGACAACAAACCCACTGCATCCCATCCGTAACAAGAAGCATGTATTTGTTTTCATCACTTCAATCACACCCTCCTACTCTTTCTTAGTCAGGTCTTTGTGATTCTTTTTAGAGATCATCGGCTTTTTGGAAGGGCGTTTTCCATTGAGTCCAGCTGCTTAAGGTATCCAACTACCCTAAAATTGTGAATTTTGCCAAAAATTGAATTTTTTTTTTATGATTTTATTTTACAGACTATCTTGTTAGCTTTATAAAAATACCAAGTTTATTATTTTTCGTTCACTATAACAAAAACTACAAGTGTTTTAGTAAAAGCAGATGCCATTACTTTAAGCAAGATGTCATACTTTAAGCAAGGTGTTATACTTTAAAACGCGTTTTACTCGAAATGTGTATTTTGAAAATGCTCAAACCAGGACAACGATTGCTCAAAAATTTTTGAAAATAATTAACTGAAGTTTTTTTTGTATGTTCTGTATAGTAGAAGTGTTTTAAGCCTCAGATTTATTAATCACTGTTTTATTACAAAATTTACAGCCCCTTATGGGAATATAATCACTGTTTTTTTTAAGCAATTTCATATAATAATTCAGATAAAGAGCTCTAGTTTTTGTAAAAATTAAAATATTTCTTATCCTGAAGGCCATTTCAGAAACATAGCTACACATCAGAATTGAAAAATTGAAAATTGGTACATAAACTTTTGGTATAGAACGGGCCACGTTTATGTTATTTTTTGAAACTTTTTACCCATTTTAGTAATGCTAATTTCTTTTTCTATTCTTAATTTCACCATATTTTTCTTAAAATATACTAAACAAATCTAAAAACAACAAAAAAATCCCTATATCTCCCCCCTTTTTTTAAAAAAAAAAAAGTTGTCGCAAGTAGTCAGATACTGTAAGAAAACCTATTTTATTATTTTTAAAACTTAAAAGCAAGCAAAAGTACCAATTTAAAAGTATAATGTTATGTATATTGATGGGGGGCTATTTTTACCATTTTATAAGCACTTTGAAATAAGCCTTTGAAATTCAATAATACACATTGATAACTCATATAATAATAATAATAACAGATTGGATTTATCGTATTACTTTAAAATTGGAAATGACAATAATTAATGTTAGAAAATTTCGATAAAAAGTTAATAGAGAAAAAAGTTTTCATGCAGATGATTTAATATAAGTATTTCTTATTGAAGAACAATAATAAACATTGAAAAATTTTAATATTTTAACTATGTTTTATTTACTTCTGATTAAAAAAATTATTTTTAGAGGAAAGGAGAATGAAATACATTGCAATAATAGTATTATAATATAACACATACTTAAAAATATAACAATGTTTCCAGAGAGAAATAAAGTTGTAGAATAGGATTCTAACAAGTAACTTGATTAAATTTAATTCCAGAAGTAACAGGGATATTCATAATTATCTGAAGAATGGGATGCGGTCCACAAACATAACAGGCTTATAAAATATTATCCAAAAGTAATTATATTGGAATGAAACGAAATTATAAACCAGGGGTAGGCAACCTTTCAACTGTGGTGTGTCAAACCAATCTACCAATGGGATTCAAGGTGCTTGCTGAACTGCAGGAAATATTTGAAACAATTCAACTCTCGTGACAATGCATGTAGAGTTAGGGAATAGAGATCAAGAATACAGTTTAGAGTTATATTTCATGTTAATTTTGCATCATTCAAAGATATTGTTACGTTGATCGGGATTCGAGGATTTTATGCAAATCAGTTACAAAGTACAAGATAGTTCTTTAAGAGCGATGAGAATTTATTGTCGATAATACAATCTTTGAAATACAGGATTCAACAGCAAAATTCACAAAATAAATATCAGAAGGATTTCACACCTTCAACAGCACGTAGACACAATTATCAGTATCCAAAATACACGTATGTATAAGATTATTATTCACAAGCACAGCCGGGTTAATCGCTAGTCAAAACAATGCTCACTAATCGCTGGTTGAAACAAGACTGACTCGTGTCAGCGAGATCGCTGTATTTATAGACCCGGTGGAAACTTCGAGAAAAATCCTCCTGCGTCATAGATCGTGAAACTAGTGGATTTCTTCAGTAATTTCTAGAAGAATCAAGAGGGTCCCGAACTCGCCAACATGGTCGCCAGAAATGATGCCAACCTGGCCCTATCGCCTATATTTCGCCAAGTTCCTATTGAATTGCTATTATAACGTAAGGGACAACATTGCTTGTGAATATTACAGATTTAACATAAAATAAGTATAACATAGAGTAACATAAATGCATTACACATCCAAATACAGATTATTTACACTATTTTATACAAAATTCGTAACAATATTTATTTAGCACAAAAAACATAACTATTCCTTCAACGTAAATAAAATATTAAAATGATACATATACGATGTATCTTTTAAACATATTTAAATAAGGAAAAAACAATATTCAACACAAGAATTCTATTAATATAATTAAATAAAAAGAATATTTTAATGGGAACCTTGCCATTACACCGCTGTATTTCACATCGCAATATCAGGGGTATAGCTTGTGTGACTTTCAATTAGAGACGATTTTGAATGTTCAGTTAAACAATTTCTTTGCGGACTCGAAGTAGTTTTTATAAGAGAAAAATTTGCTCACATAGAAAAGCGGGAAGTAGAGTACATATGCAATTTTCTTTAAACTGTTAAATCTCTCCAGCAATTACTCCAACAATTTATAATAAACGTCAATTTAGCCTTAGAGTTACCTTTCAGATATTTCCGTAAAATTTGCTTTTTATTTTTTTGATGATGTTGGTTTAATAAGCTCCCTTTCAAAATTATCTACTTCTATCAGGTTAAAAGTTTACAAATTTGAAGAGTGGTGCCACTAAGAATTGTACCACCTGCCAAATCTGGCACGCTTCCCATAGTCTGTTCTAAATAGGTGAAATGTATCCTAAGCTGAATAGGACATTCAAATAAGTTTTAATAGGGTATTACAAAGCATATTCAACAAGTTTATAGTTGGATATTGATATTATTTATATATCACACAAACTAATTCTAATATGTATTGCTTAAAATTAATAGCTTGTAATGCATATTATACAAGTTTAGAACTGAATATTGATATTATTCATAAATTAAACTGATTTTAATATGTATTACTTAGAATTTACAGATTGGCACAGATCTAATGAAAACCTCACAGAAAGAATGGAACGGGAAACATTGGATGAACAGTAGTCTATTTATTTTCTACGGATCGTGTACAGAATATATTTCACAGGAAATTAACTGTTATTGATTTTTTTCAGATTTGAAAATGCAATATGGGAAAGAAAAAAAGCATCTCGAGAGAAGAATTTATTATTTAAAGAATTGTAAGTTTTTTTTAACGACTCTTGTGTTACAACAAATTAAAATAATGCAGAAATTGTATAAACTCATATATCTATATATATAAAGGAGAAAAGCGACTCACTCACTGACTGACTGACTGATTGACTGACTGACTGACTAATCACGATATCTCTGGAACTATTCAACCTACAGACTTGAAATTTCGTAGACATGTTCCTTTCATAGAGTAGACATCAGCTAAGAACGGATTTTCTGAAATTCGAAACGCCAGGGGCGTTACGGGGGGTTAAGGGCGTTAAAATAATTGTTTCCATGTTTAAACTACTTGATGTACAATCTTGAAATTGGGTAAGCAGATTCCTTTCAGAGAGTAGAGATCCGCTACAAAATGAGTTTGGTGAAAATCGACCCCCAAGTGGCGTTTCAGGGGCTTAGAGGGCGTTATAGATAATTATTTCCATTTTTAAACTATTTGACGCACTGTCTTTAAATTTGATAAACAGATTCCTTTCGTAGAATAATGATCAGTTACAAAACGGGTTTTGTGAAAACAGACTTCTAAGTGCCGTTGCGGAGGATCAAGGGGCGTAATAGATAAATATATCCGTTTTTAAACTACTTCACCTACCTGCTTGAAAATTGGTAGGTAAGTTTCTTTCCTGGAGTAAATATCCGCTACAAAATGGTTTTGGGAAAATTGACCCCCAAGGGGTGTTGCGGGGCGGGGGGTTTAAGGGGCGTTATAAATTCCGATTTTTAAGTTACTAGACGTACAGTCTTGAAACTTAGTAAGCAGATTCCTATTCATAGGGTAGAGATACGCTAAAAATGGGTTTCGTGAAAACTGCCCCCAAGTGGCGTTGCGGGACTTAAGGGGCGTTATAGATAATTATTTCCATTTTTAAACTATTTGACGCACAGTCTTTATATTTGATAAATAGATTTTTTTCATAGAGTAGAGATCAGCTATAAGAAGTTTTGTGAAAACAGACCTCTAAGTGGCGTTGCAGGGGCTTAAGTGGCGTATGAGATAAATATTTTCGTTTTTAAACTACTTGACCTACCTGCTTGAAAATTGGTAGTAATGTTTCTTTCATGGAGTAAATATCCGCTACAAAACGGGTTTGGAGAAAATTGACCCTCAAGGGGTGTTGCGGGGAGTTAAGGGCAGATATAAATAATTATTTCTATTTTAAAACTATTAGACTCATAGTCTTGAAATTTGGTTTGCAGCTTCTTCTCATAGGATTGAAATACACTACAAAATGTTTTTTTGTGAAAATAGACCCTAGGTAGCGTTGCGGGGGTTCAAGGGGCGTTATTGATAATTTTTTTGCATTTTTAATTAATTGGACGCGCAGTCTTCAAATTTTGCTAAGCAGATTCCTTTCATAGAGTGCAATTCCCCTACAAAATGGGTTTTGTGAAAACTGACCCAGTAGTGGCGTTGCGAGGGCTCAAGTGGCGTTATAGACAATTATCCCCATTTTTAAACTGTTAGACGTACAGTCTTGAAATTTGATAAGCAGATTCCTTTCGTAAAGTAGAGAACCGTTACAAAATGGGTTTCGCGAATATCAACTACCAAGTTTAATTTCGGTAGATTAAGGGGCGTAATCGATAAATATTTCCATTTTTAAACTATTTGATCATCCTGCTTGAAAATTGGTAGGCATGTTCCTTTCATTGCATAGAGTTCCTCTAACAAAGAGTAAAACGAAAATTGACCCCTAAGGATGTTTGCGAGGGGTCAAGAGGAGTTACAGAAAAAAATTCCTGTTTTTAATTGTTAGACCCATATGCTTGAAATTTGTTAAGCATGTTTCTTTTGTTGAATAGGGATCCACTAAGAATACATTTTAGGCAAATCAAGTTCTGCGGGGTTGCAGGGGGCTACTGGGACGTATTGACAAAAAAATTACTTTTTCGAGCTACAAGGCCTATAATAATGAAATTTGGTTTGCATTTTTCTTTTGTTGAATTGAAATCCGCTAAGAGCGGTAATTTTGGAAAACGGCTCTCAACGGGATTACGGGGATATTGATAGTAAAACTTTTGTTTTTTTTCTGTTAGATTTAGACTTGAAATTTGGCTTGCATGTTCAATTTACGGAGTAGAGGAATCCACTTGGTTTTTGAGTTACGAAAGAGCAAACATCATTCTATGCTTCAATTTTAGAGATTTTTAGAAAATACAAATTAGATGAGCTCTGCCCTTTTTTTTTATCAACAGGTGACAGTTTCAGGTATAAGTATATTTTTCAATTCAATCGAATTCTTAATGCTAGGACTTAGATATCAATAATTTATACATATATATAATCAGTAAAAATTTATAAAACATCATGAAATACCCAGCGTAGCGGGCGGGTAACGGCTAGTAAATATATATGAGAATGCAAATTATGTAAACATTACCTATTACAGAACATATATGGAATAAACAAATCCACCGTTGAATAGGCTCGAAAAAGAGAGCTTCTTAACTCTTATATGCGAAAACGTCGTGAAAGAAAACGTAGTACATAAAAAAATTGGATTCTACTGCCCAGAATAAGTCAGAAGTTTTCACTTCTACCGTGTGGTCAAAAGCACGCACACAATTTTTTTTGTGTGAAAATGCAATGCATTAATGCAATGATGATTATATGTTACAATATAATCATCATTGCTTATGTGTATGTTTAAAATTTTTTTACTTTTAGTATGCTATTGTTGCATATATTCTCAATAAATAAGAGCTTTATGCTTATTTTAAACATTATTATGCAACACTTTTTTCAATGGTATAATATTATAATCCATATGTTGATGTGCTATTATTGAAAATATCAAAATCAAAGAAATAAGGTCTTTAAGTTTTAAATGGGGTTGATGTTTGTTTGCTGCGTCCAGATTCGTAGAAAAATATTAAATACGTCGTCTAAAATTGAGAATTTGGAAATATTTTTAACACCCACACTCACAATTTTTTAACGATATAAAATAATTAAATGCAGCATTATAATGTGAAGCATAATTCGTTTTTTAACTCGAGGTATAAAATGCCTATGAATACGATCCACTAAAGATCAATAACTAAAGAGTATGGATTAAAATTCTTTTAACATTTAGAAATCCGATTTAGAACATACATATTAAATTGTCGATTAATTTCGCAAAGTCAAGAGACATCGCCTAATCAAAAAATGCCAACAAATGTTGTGATCGTTCCTGCACATGCGCGAAAACAAACTCTCGCGCATGCTCCTTCCGTATTAGCCCACCAACAAATAAACAGGTGAAGATTCAGAAGAATTAAATTCTGGGCATATTTAAATAAAACAAACTTGAAATAGACAAAAGATCTAATGCTAGAGAATTATTATTGCCACCAAAACTCCGTAATTTCATTCAAAATCGCGACAAATAAGTCTATTTTTTATTTATTATTATATTCATATCAATTTGTATAAGTACGAATCTAAATGCTGTCTTGCGTATTCCCGATATTTCTTGCTTTGTCATTTTGCTTGAAGTCCTCAATGTTTCGGTTATTTAAGGTACCCGACTACTTGCAACAACGTTTTTTTTTTAAAAAAAAACAATGGAAATAGAGGAATTTTTTTATGGTTTGTAGATTTGTTTAGTATATTTTAAGAAAAATATGCTAAATTTAGGAAGAGAAGAAAATTATTAAAATTGGAAGAAATAGGAGAAAATTTGCAAAAAATAACATAAACGGAGCCCATTATGTACCCAAAGTTTATAAACAAATTTTCAGTTTTTCAATTCTGATATATTGCTATGTTATTCAATTTTGAAATGACCTTTAGGATAAGAGATATTTAGATTTTTACAAAAACTAGAGCACTATATATATATCTCAGTTATTACATAAAATTACTTAATAAAACAGTAATTATATTCCAAATAAGGAACAGTAAATTTTGTAATCAAACAGTTTTTGATAAATCTGAAGGTTAAAACACTTCTACTATTATACAGAACACAGAACATTCATAAAAATTTAAGAAAATTATTTTCAAAACTTTTTGAGCAATCACTGTCCCCGTTTGAGCCTTTAAAAAAAACACATTTCCAGTAAAACGCGTTTTAATGTATGACAAGTGTAATGGCATCTGCTTTTACTAAAATACTTGTAGTTTTTGTTCTAGAGAACGGAAAATAATAAACTTGGTATTTTTATAAAGCTAATAAGATGGCCTATGGAATAAAATTATAAAAACAATTTGTCAATTTTCGGCAAAATTCGCAATTTTAGGGTAGTCGGATACCTTAGACCGAATTTTTGAAAACTCTCCACTGTGTTTTCTTTTCCGTAGAAAATAGGTTCCAAGTTCTAATAATCCTTCTCAACAATGTAATAGAATATTACAAATTATAGGCAAAGTTATTAAGGTTGTGTTTGAGAATGTGTGGCAACCCCATTGGCACACACAGGTATTTGTCAAGCGAAGGGTCCATGGTCGAATGTCAGCATTCTCGTATCAGACCCTAATACGCCACCAAACATATTCTTTCGATTCTGTCGATTGTCAGGAACGAAAAACAGCAAAAAATAAATTCTCGAATAAATAATTAGAGTTAATTAGTAAAATTAATTATTAATAACAAACGCTTTATTAAATTTTACGTACTATATACATAAGATTAAAATCAATAAAAAAAAATCAAACGCGATGTGGGGGTCCAGACCCCCCCCCCCCCTCCCTCCTTGTTGACGCCATGGTTGGCAATCATACAAAAATTGGCTATTATATTCCAGCAACCACTCATAAATAGTTTATATTACAAAATTATGTTATTTTTTGAGCATGCACTGGAACAGAAAAAACTAATAAAAAAATGATTATTTTGTTTGAGCATGCTCCAACAAGAATATTATGTTTTGAAATGCGTGGGAACAGTTTTTCACTATTGGCTACATATCGCGACATTTGGCGACCATTTGGATGTAACCATAATCGTTGAAACACAAGGTTGTTGAGAATGAATCAGTCGAAAAATACAACTCTCTGGAATGAAATTATTGGTACACAAAATATCAAGGAGAATTTCAAATAATTTTACTGAACAAAATATGGAAGCATTAATGTTTGGTGAAAGTATGATAGGTTGAAGAAAGTCATTAAATTTCTATAATGCGTGTTCTGAATATTGTTGTTTTTGGTTAAAATGATGTTCCAGAAATCATGAAATAGTAAATGCACTTTAATGTTGTGACGGGTGCTTACGCGTTTTCACTAACCTTCTCTTAAAAACTTTAAATTGTATTTATTTTGTCCAATCCCCACTGAGAGCTTAAAGTGTGACTTATGTAAATAAGATAGTTTCGGGTTTAGCGAGTTCGAAAGAGATATAAAAGGGAGAAATGAAATGAAGAGATAAGGATGACTAAGCGGTTTGATAGAGTAGAACTCCGTGTTTGGGATTGAAAAGTAAACTACGTGGTTGCCTAAGAAGGTGTTTTTAAGCGTTTAGTTAAATGAAGTGAAATTTGATAGAGGAAAGAAGATTATTGAAAAAGATTCATTAAGGCGGTTCAGAAGTTATTGAAGATATCCTAGATTATAGCCACTTCCTAAATTCTACTAGTTCCAGGTTCCTTCTGAAGAAGATTTCAGGTCTGTAACTTTTGTAGTTTAGATTTAAATGTGTAGTTTGATTGTACGTGTTATTCCCCTCGTGATATCAGTTAGTATTCCGTCGTCCATAATTGAATTCTGATAATACTCCATGATAATTTATTGTTCTTAAAGTTGATTATTAATTGTGGATTTCTGTCTTAAAGAAATAATAAATAAGTGATTTATTATTTGAGTAGTCTTTAATTATGAATCCTACATATCCTAACATAGATAATATGCAAAGGGGTAGTGGGAGACTACGACACTGGCGCCCAAACGAAATACCGGAATTAAGAGCAGGTGCAGGATTTAGAGTTTTGCCGGAGTTATTTTTTTCGGGTAAAGAAAATGTGTCTGAGTTTCTAAATAATATCGATGATAATATAGCTTACTATGAAATACCGGCGAATCTATCGTGTGCATATTTAAAAGGTCATTTAGTTGGGAGAGCGTTAGACTGGTTCCAGGTTATCGGCTTCGAGTGTGTAAATGAAGAAGCGACTGCATTTGCAACACTTAAAAAGAAATTATCAGATAGTTTTCCGGTAATACGGAATAAATCAGAGCTAGAAGCTCAGTTTTTTTCGTCAAAACAACGGAGAGGTCAAGCCCCGTCAGACTTTATTTTTCAGATGTTAAAAATACATAAAACCTTGGAATTAAATTATGATGAGATAAAGTTGATTGATCACATAGTAATGCGACTAGAACCCCAAATAATGGATTATTTAGAAGTTCGAAACCCCACAACGAAAACTCAATTGATAGAGTTGGTAGACCGGTATGAGGAACGTCATAACTGCAGGGAAAATCAGGGTTCGAGTAATAATTTTGCTAGACGAAGTTGGGATGTGAGTAGGAATCCTGAGGAAAGAAGGAATAATAGAAATTGGAGAGATACTGGGGTCGGAAATAGTCAAAATGATCAAAGAGGACTAGCCAGGGGTGCGAATAATTTTCCTCGTCGTAATTATCAAAATCAAGGATTCGAGGGTGGAAATCGATACAATCAGCCAAATCAGAGAACAGACCGGTATCAGAACCGTAGGATGGTGGTTAGGAAGGGTCCTAATGATGATTCAGCAAAACAGAATTGGAGGCGTGTTGATTGCAACAGCGAAAGGCAAAGAAATGCCAGTTTAAACTTTCAAAGAGATCGTATTGAGTCAAATCCTCCTAATAGAATTAGACTTAATTCATTGAGATTATCACCAGTTGAACTTCCGTATGTGCCGATTTTGTTGAATGATACTTTTTTAAAAGCGCTCTGGGATACAGGTGCGGAAAAGTCATTTATTTCAGAAAAAACGTACCGGTCGTATTTTTCTTTCTGTCCTTTAAAAAAATCGTTAGCTGAAGTAGTTACAGCTCAAGGGTCGCAGTGCAAAAATTTAGGCACAGTTGAGTTGAAAATTAAAATAAGAGAATTTTCGAAATTATGGAAATTTCATGTGATTGCTGAGATGCAAGATCCATGCATCATAGGTGTGGATTTTATGTCACTTGCAGGGATTACTTTTGATTTTGTTAAAAAATCGTTAATCATTCCGGATTCGAAAACGGAAAAAGTGGCTGTTATGTTGTCTAGAAACCCGTTAGAAAGTAATGAGGAACCAAAAGTGTCTTGTGCGGTGATTAGATCGTTAGTATTATCTTCTAGAGAACAGTTAAGAGAGGAACAGAGAAATGACCCGGAGCTAGGGCATATAATGAGGTTTTTGTTAAATCCGGACGATAGTTCTGTTAATGAATCGATCTGCAGAAATTGGTCCAATGACTTTAAAATCGTTGACGGTTTGCTATATTATGCAAAGTATACAACCACACTAGGTGAATTAAGGGTATTTATACCCAAAACATTACGTAAAGATGTTATGCGAGAATTTCATGACTCGCCTATGGCAGGTCATTTAGGCAAAAAGAAAACCTACTTAAAGTTAAAGGACGCGTGTTATTTTCCGTACATGAGGAAATACATTTATAAATATGTAGCAACCTGCGACCAATGTCAAAAAATTAATTATAAAAACGGATTACCAGCTGGTCAATTAATTCCCATAATAACGAATTTTCCGAATGAAATCGTGTCTTTAGATTTGTTAGGCCCATACCCTGCAACTAGTCCAGAACGCTATAGATTTATTTTAGTAATTACCGATAATTTTTCTAAATGGGTTGAAATAGTTCCCTTAAGGAAAGCTTCGGCTAAAGCAATTGCCAATGCATTTTTTGAGAATTATATTGCGCGTTATGGAGCTCCTGTAAAATTAGTCACAGACAACGGTCCCAAAATGATATCTGAAGTTTTCGAGCAAGTGTGTCGCAGATTGCACATAAAACACGTTAAAACTGTGGTATATCGTCCACAAGCTAATCAAACAGAAAGAGTTAATCGCACTCTTTTAAAAATGATTTCGAGTTTTGTCGCGGATAATCACACTAACTGGGATCAATTTCTGCAAGAGTTCGGTTATGCGATTAGGACAGCAGTACATGAGACAACGGGTAAAACACCGGCGGAATTATTTTTAGGTCGAAATTTAATCACCCCTTTTCAGAAATTAGTTATGGTAACTGATGGATCAGATTTAGTTTGTGGGAACATAGAAAGGTTGTTTGAGGAGGCTAGAGTTCATACAAAGCGCCAGCAAGAGAAGTGGGCGAAATATTATAATAAAAAGAGGCGTGAAAATAATGTGAAAGTTGGTGATCTAGTATTAGTTCAAACTCACCCGTTAAGTTCAAAATGTAAAAAAATAGTAGGTAAATTTATGCCAAAGTTTGAAGGCCCATATAAAGTTCTGAGTGTAAAAAATAATAATAATTTAGTAATATTAAAATTTGGTAAAAGAATAACGGTTAATGTGGACCAGGTGAGAATTTACCATCAAAGAGAAGACAGTGTTGCCGAGTCGGAAAGTAACACTAGTAGTAATCATGGTGCAGGGACATCAATCAGGTCAGATCATGCGCAGTCGTCATTGGTGCAATCGGAGAATGATAGGGGTGGTCGTAAAGGATCGAAATCAGGAAATGTAAATGGTAGTAGAGATATAGTTGCGAAATAGACGCGATGGAGTAGAGGTGAGAAAAAACGTGGACGGACGGAATCTACTGTTTCTTCGGGGGATGGCGCGTATAATTTCAGGAAAAAGAGACCTGTATATACTGAGAGAGAGAAAAGAGGAAGGCCTGAATCCTGGATTGACAATGTACGGAAGAAGAGACCAGAGGCCCAAGTAGATCGTGAGAAAAGAAAGATTTCCTCGTCAATGTCCTCTCGTCCCTCCAGGAAGCGTTATAGAAAGGTGGAAGAAAATAGTTCTGAAAGAGCAGTTCCAGGACCATCCCACAGATTCAAGTATAACAGACCTCATCAGGAAAGGAGCTGTCCATACAATCTTCGGAGCCGACGTCGAGTTGACAACAGCCAAGTTCCAGTTCTCACAGAAGAAAACAACGCCTCAGCAGGAGCATATCAACTTCAACGGACTCGATGGAAGAGGAAACCCAGAAAGTTGGAGCGCAGAGTGGACAACTCTAGGACAAGGTCATCCAGCACAGAAGCCATGGTGGGAGACAAAGCCTATGCAGATTGGATCTAAAGACTAGTCAGGTTGTATAATTCTAATTTGTTTATTTTTCCTCTGACAGACAGTTCGGAGTATTTTCCATGTGGGCTAGTCTAATTTTTTTTGTAAAGTTAACGTACAAAAGTGTCACTGAGTTGTGTGCATTTTTCATATCGTTGAAAGACTTTTGTATTAAATTTTTTTCCAAATTGTGGAAAAACATTTGTTGAATTGCATTGTTTTGCTACACATTAAAGACGTGGCTTTATATGCGAGATTACTTGTATGTTTGTTGTAATATATTCTATGTAAAATGTATATATTTTGTGTGTAATTATTAAGATGTATAAGTAATGTCTGGTTTTCTGGGCGCGGCGTAATTAGGAATACTAACAAAAAACATTAACAGCGCAGCGCGATGATTGGGAATTTTTGAAAAATGAAACCAGATAAGGGTTATTTTGTTACTAAATATATATTATATATAATATAATGTATGCCATATTTTTATGTCAATAAGGAAGTTGTATAAAAGTTCTGTGCATTTAATGTCATGTTTTAGAAAAAATTGACAAGGTTTCCTTTTCAGGGCAGCAGTCCCTGAACATAGTGATGTGATGAAAGTTTGATGTCGTATGAAGATACTGTGTAAAATTTTTTATATTTATTAGCACTTAAGTAAAGTGCATGATCAGGGTTTTTTTCCTTGAAAGGTTTTTCCCTGATCTTCGCCCGAATGGGATGCACTGTAGGAAACCTAATATGTGAAAGAACAATAAATTGAAGTGGAGTACCCTTTTGAGTAGTCATTTTCTGTGTGCTAGTTTTAATTAAAGTTTCTAACTTAGAGAGTTAAAATTTTCTGCTAATTCAGTGTTTTCAGGCATTCTAAAGTTCGTGAGTTAAAACTTTCTACAAGTTAGTATTTTCAGGCGTTATAAAGTTCGTGAGTTAACTTTTTACAAGTTCAGGCATTCTAGAGTAGTTAAAATTTGTGCAGGTTCAGTGTTTTTCAGATGTTAGGTAAATTAAGCGAATTCTTGCAGGTCGTTTAGACCGTCAATAAGTCACGTTTTTTTCTCGGAGGGGGTTGTGACGGGTGCTTACGCGTTTCACTAACCTTCTCTTAAAAACTTTTAAATTGTATTTATTTTTGACCAATCCCCATGAGAGCTGAAGTGTGACTTATGTAATAAGAT
>BMAO01032278.1:0-20425 GCA_019973975.1 Trichonephila clavata | reverse complement strand
AGTCAAATTGAAGTATCACCCTCCACGACATGGCGAGTACTAAAGGATGAAAGTATGCATCCTTTTCATGTCCAACGAGTCCAGGAACTGACTGAAAGGGATTTTCCTCGTCGAATGGATTTTGCTCGCTGGTATCTGCAGAAGCACACCCTAAATCCCGATTTTGGTGCAACTGTGCTTTTTACAGATGAATGTACATTTACACGTGACGGTACATTTAACACCCACAATTCCCACCAATGGGCAGATGTAAATCCACATGCGTCTTCTACACATGCATATCAGCGACGATTTTCCATAAATGTTTGGGCAGGAATAATTGGTGACCATCTACTTGGACCTTATCTTCTGCCAGAACGCCTGGATGGAAAAAAATATCTTACCTTTCTGCAACAGGTGCTGCCGGAAATGATAACAGATGTTCCCCCTCGTATCCGGCGAGTAATGTGGTTCCAGCAGGATGGAGCACCAGCTCATTTTGCGCCAGAGGTGCGAAATTATCTAAACGCAACCTTTCCAAATCAATGGATTGGGCGAAGTGGTCCTGTCCCTTGGCCAGCGCGATCGCCCGATCTTTCATGCCTGGATTTCTTTTTGTGGGGACACTTGAAGAGTCTTATGTATGAGACTCCTATCGAAACTGCAGAAGAACTCGTCGCCAGACTTTCGGCAGCTGCAGGAGAGGTGCGCGATACTCCTGGCGTGTTTCAGAGGGTTCGTGAATCCCTTCTTCGCCGTTGTACCGCATGCATCGCCTCTAATGGTCAGTGTTTCGAACAGATATTGTAATCATTTCTAATTAAACTTTTTTTTATAACGTAAATGTTCTTTGTTTCCTTTTTGTCTCTTAAAACGAAATCTGTTTCAGCGCCCTCTATCACCTTCGGGTTAAAATTACGAGTATGATTTCTTTGATGAATGTTACTTGTTTTGGTGTTGTACTATCGCCTCTTAAAGTTTGCTTTATCGTTTTTTATTTTGATCATTACATACGAGCATTTCAATTTTTCCTCCCTAAACGCGGTTACATTTGCGCCACTTAACCGCTCCCGATGGTTTCAATTTTGCGCTCAAAATTCAAGTTAAAATCTAAGCTTTTGTAAACATTTAACAAAATAAAAAAAATACTGGTAAAAGGTAGTTGTTCGGTACTCCAAAGTCTAGAGCGCCCTCTAACGGCATTTTTTTAACTTTGTCTTTAAAACTTTTTTTAATGAAAATACTAATTTAAAGAATGATTTTAGTGAAAACCGCAAATGAATCGATCCATTTTCCCGTTTTTTATCATCATTTGAAATTTAGGACCCTAAACTTTGATGGCGCCTTTCTCCTTCGGAAGACGTTTGGGACACTTGGTTTCCTATTTACTATTACTCGTCTTGATGTGTACTATCACCCCTTAAAGTTACTCCCATCATTTATGAAACACCCTGTATATATATATATATATATATTACAGTACAGCTCTTCTTTTTACTTAGTTTTAAAATTAAAGAAATTTTTAGTTAATACACAAAAATAAATATTTAATTTTTAACACACAAAACATTTTTTAAGCTTTGAATATACAATAAGTAACTTTACTGAAATTAAATATTTTTCTTCATACGATTTCATATAAACTGTGGTCAAAATGTTATATATAAAATTATGCTCTGTAGTATTAGTGATGTACGAGATCAAATTTGATTTTAAAGCTGAATTATTTTAACACGTGTGTGTGTGGGGGGGGGGTGTTATTTGAAAAGTAACGATGATTTTTATTCTAAACAAATTATTACAATAGTTCTTCGCATCTTCAACTTGTTCTTAGTACAACATCTTCAACTTCGCATCTGTTACTTGTACGCTGATTATTACATCAGCTTTTTATTTCTGCCTATTCATTTCGTATAAATTTCAAAAAAATATGTATTTATTTCCCAGATGAAGTCAATTTTCAAATACAGTGTTAATGTTTTTTTTAATTTTATCTATCAATATCTTTTATTCATCTTTCATATTTTCATCTGTTTTGTTAATGTTTTTCTCTATTGAACTTTAATAGAAATTTTCAATGGAAAGATCCTTCTTTCTACCAAACATATTTATTTTATCTTAATGCATTCATCAAGTCTTAAACTGTAAGACATTTTAGCTGTATTTGATACGGAACGCATATGACGTTAATAAAAATGTGTGTGTGTGTGTGTGTGTGTGTGTGTGTGTGTGTGTGTGTGTGTGGTGTGTGTGTGTTGTGTGTGTGTGTGTGTGTGTGTGTGTGTGTGTGTGTGGTGTGTGTGTGTGTGTGTGGTGTGTGTGTGTGTGTGTGTGTGTGTGTGTGTGTGTGTGTGTGTGTGTGTGTGTGTGTGTGTGTGGTGTGTGTGTGTGTGATACATAATAGTACATTTTTTCATACAAAATATATCTGGGATAACAAACTCCTGAATTAGATGGTAAGTGAATGTTAAAAAAATAACCTAAACAGTTTTAAATTGGCAGCAAAAAGTATCGGAAAATGTTACAAAAACTTAGATCAGTAATAAACAACAATTTTTTTTTTCATTTTTTTTCGATAAACAATTCCGAAATTCCCAAAAAACTTAAATGAAAATAGTTTTGTGTTTCAATATCCACCTACAGTTATTACATCCATCGATTTCTTTTTTTCAAAATATTTTTAGAATGGAAAGTTTTAAACTTTAATAACTTTTATCATTTAACTTAACTTCAAGCTCTTTTGGGGTACTGTATACGAAATAAATCCACATAGTTTTTATTAACTTATATTATTTTTGGATATTCTGAAGTAATATAGATCTTTCTCTGGGTTTCAGAACCTCTAAAATACTTATGGATTTTTTTAAAAAATTTTAATATAATTTAAAATACACTTTATCAAATTATAATTTCTTAAGATCTAATAAATATCAATTTGTGCATCAATTTCTTTCTTTAGAACAAAAAGTTTTAGGTGTTAAGTAGAAAACCCAAAGGAATTATTACAGTTAATTTCTTTTCTGAGAAATAAATCATAGTTTTTAAATACCAGTCAAACAAAAGGAGAAAACATATCAAGTTAAACCAGAGTTACTCAATCTGTGGGGAGCGCCCCCTAGGTGGACGTGACAACTCTACGTGTGGGGTGCGAGCATATCAAAAAGTTCAAAATAAAAGATTATTTAGAAAAATTATCAATTTACTGAAAAGAAGAGAAAAAAAACAAAATACATTCTGACACATTTACATTAACATAATATATTTATAAATATATCAATAGGACACAATGTATTTTTTTGATAATTATTTTATCAATGCTAAGTTAAGAACATGTTTAATAGTTATTAGTGACATCCATGGGCTTGTGATACACAAAATTTATTACTATTTTGTTAATGTGTGTGGTTTATAATTGGAGTCGTATTATAACCTTATATGCGTCGTAGTACATTATTATTACATTCTATATACTGTTATTGTACGAAGGAGGGCACTATGAAAATTCTGATTGAAAATTGGGTCGCAATCATTGAAAGTTTGAGAAACGCTAGTTAATAGTAACTAGCTAAAAAGAGAAAATATATTATCTTGCTAAACAGCAATTTCTATTTATTTGTTGGAATTTTATAACAGTATATGCAATAATTTCCGAAAACAGGAAGCATCATGAAAGAACTGATTATTTTTATTGAAAATAAGACTGTAGGAGTCTCATATTAGTAAAATATTTGAAGTGTGCAACAATTCCAAACAATAGAGTCCATCAATAGATGGAAAATGTACATTGAATATCAAAATCATGAATGGAAGACACGATGAAAGGAAAGGAAGGATTCGATGAAAGGAATGAAATAGATGTTTCTCTTTATCTTGTGTGTTACATTCTGTCAAACATTCATTAAATTGTTAATCCAGATCTGCGATGTTTTTGTAGATGCCCTAATCTATACTCATACTAGATCAAAAGTATCCTGATAGCCCTTGTCTTTACCTCATATAAGATAAATGTTAATATGAAATCCAACCACCTTCTGCTGTAGTAACAGCTATCACTCTGTAGAGAAGGTTATTAATTAATGTTCGGAAGTTTGAAGAGGGAATTATACACCATTCTTGAAGAATAACACTTTTTACCTTTGTCACTGATTTGGGATCTTGTAGTGTAACTCACAATAACAACATTATAATTCATTCCGCAGGGTTTTTTTATGTATTTCAGTGGCTGCGGTAGCCTAGTGGTCAAGGTAATAAACTCGTGGCCGACGTGTCACGAGTTCGACCCTAGTACCGCTAGTTCGCCTTGTAGGGAAGCGATGCACGTTAAATGTGTAGACAGCTCAAACGTCCTCTCGTTGGTGTGGTGTGGAAGTTAGAAGAGGGGGTGAGAACTCAGGTGTCGTCCTCGTCACTTGATCATGACTCAAAATTACGAGGTCCGTCGCCAAAAGCCCTTGAGTAGCTGAATGGTGCGACGTTAATATTCATTCACTCACTCTATGTATTTCAGCTCTGGGGTTTGAACAGGACAGTCCTATTTCTGAACATCCATTTGAGCAAATGATGCCTACAACGGAAGTGCTGTACGAACAGGTAGACGATCCTGTTGAAAGAAAAATAGATCTTTTTTGAACTGTAGCCAAAACTATCTCAAAATGTTGAGATAGGCTTCTATCATAAATGTTTCTTGCCCACTCACCAAAAGACCTAGGTCAAACCATGAAAAACACCAAACACGCCATTATATGCCTTCATCTCCATATTTCACTTAAAAAACAATTCAGTCAATTTCAAAGCGTTCACAGAGCAATTTCTGCATCTCTTTCATCGGATTGCCAGATATAATATACCTTGAATCGTGACTCCAAAATACATGACGCAAGTGCTCAAATCCCAGTGTCGTCCTCTTTTGTATCACTGTCTGTGACATGGCATTGGTTTCAGATTTGTTTAGTTTTCAAGCGACTGTTCTGCCATAAAAACCAAGATTTAGAAGCATGCGATGAACTGCCATTGTATTGATATTACATTTAAACGTTTTTTGGAATTTCTAGCGAATTTGTTCGGTCGAATCCAGGATTTTGGTTTCACAGTTATTTTTAATGCTCTGCAATTTCCATCTACTAGATGGCGTCATCTGCCACGCCATTTCCAATTCACGGTAACGTCATGAAAAGCAGAACGGGACACTCCTAAAATAAGAGAAATGCCACAAGCAAACTTTCCACAACTGTGACGACTAATCACTTATTCCCGTTCAAAATCATTTAGCTCACGTTTTCCTCACATTTTAGTTGTCTAACTGAGAAAATATGATTGCATAATTTTTTGACTTCTTTTATAGTAATCAAGAAGCTAGCAGCTTGAGTTTACTGGCCAAATCTATTCTTTCGAGAGGACGTCCAGATATTTTTGATCATAAAGTGAATGTTTTCGATATAAATTCTGTTATGCTTTATACATGTTTGATAGGCTAAGGAGGGATTATCCTTTTTGTCGAGTAAGAGTATCACGGCACAGATATATGAAAAATTATATGAGGCCAAAAAGTATCTTGTTTGAAAAAGATTCTCTGATAGCGTGCCATAAAGGGCAATTTAACCGTCAAAAGGATGTCAACGACATATAGTTGATCAGTTAAGCATAGACACAGGAAGGCTAGAGGTGACTTGCTGATGTAAGAAATATTTCATATTATCACATAAGAGATAAGGGTTGAAAGCTTCTGTAAAACATAAGTTTTCAAGTAAGGAGACCATTGGTCCTTCATACAAGAATACAATGATCCCATCTAGTCTAAGATTAATGAGTTCAAGAAACAACGCGTAAATTTTGTTGGCAGATATTATGATAAGCTACGACAACATACTAATCTAACTAAGCGAACAACATACCAATGTAGTTCGGTTAATTAGACATCTCAAAGGCAACTATTAACTATCCTCAGCCAAGCATCGTTAGATGATAATTAGGACTCAGAATATTGTGGAGGAAACTGCTTCATGTTTTAAGTCCAACACAGATGCAGTTGTGGAAATTCAGACCTATAACAATTACCTTACTTTGCCTTACATTTATAAAAACTGGCCTTATAGGATCTTCCTTCTGCTGACGAGTTTCATAAATTCTTAAAACAAAGAGAAAGCTAAATGAGAAATTAAATTCTTAAAAAATGACATTCCAATAAGCATTAAACTAATAAGACATATCCATATCAAGGTTCTTGTATTTGAATCTATACAAAAAAAAAACAATTGTTCTCTCTTCTCTCATGTATTTTCCAATATGCTTCACTAGGACTAAAATACAAAAAAATTTTAATTTTCTTCATACTTTTCCATAGAAATGTAAGCAGATCTACTTAATAAAATACATTTAACTTTTTTAAATAATATCATTAAAAATAAAACAAAAAAGGGGATTGGGATTTTAAAGTTTGTGATCCTAGTCGGAGACTCATATATCATAGTAAAACAAAGGCTAAATTTTTTTTTCATTCACTAATTAGCTTATAGAATTAATTCCACGGATATTTACATGCAATAAATTTAAAATGTTCTGGAAAATTGTTTCCTTTTCGAATCTGTAGTCATTTGATTCCATTACAACTAATTAAAAGAATTAATTCCTGTTGCTATCCTTGAATAGAAAAGACCGATTTCCACAGTAACTCTTTTAATTTTTAACTCTTTAGTCTTATTTAATGATACCTAAAATGTTCTATTAGAATTCGACAACTGTTGAGTTTCTGTTCTAAATTACATGAGATATTGAGTAAATGTTTCATTCAATGTTTAAGGTGAAGCTTAGCGAATTCCTTAGAGAACATTAATGAATGCTGGAGATGCATTTAATTGAATTACGAGTCTAAAATAGGAAAGGCAAATTCAACTACATAGAATCAGCTACTCTAAAATAATCAAAATGGGATTCACTCTAAATTGAATATGTAAGAGAAATTTAAAACACATGTCATTAAATGCGATAGAAGGCTTTTCTTAAGGGCATTTACTTATTTACAAAAAGTTTATTTAACGTTTGTATCGTAGTTTGCTTATGTATCTTTATAAAAATTGGTTTTTCCTTTAGATATTATATTTTAAATAATTAATAAATAAACAACAAGAAAAATAACTTTCCAAATAATAGTACCAACATTATTTCTAAAATTGTGTTTTGTTATAAAATATTGTATATTATTAATTTTAAAGGTATCCGACTACTTCCGACAAATTTTTTTTTTAAAAAAATGGAGATAAGGGTTGTAGTTTTTAGATTTGTTTAGTACATTTTAAGAAAAATATGCTAAAATTAAGAAGAGAAAAAAAATTACTATTATACTAAAATGGAAAAAAATTTGTAAAAAATAACATGAACGGGGTCCATTTAGTACCAATGAATATTAACGCTCGTTGCACTGTTCAACTACACGAGGGCTTTTGGTGATGGACCTAGTAATTTTGAACCATGGTCAAGTGACGAGGATGACACATCCCCTCTCCCCTAACTACCACACCACACCTACGGAGGGATGTATGAGCTCTGGACAGATTTACCGTGCATCCGTGCCCCTAAGGGGTGGGTCTTCAGTGGTACTGGGCTGGAACTCATGACACGCCATGATCCGATACCCTGACCACTTGGCTACCGCGGCCACATTCTGTACCAAAAGTGTATGAACATATTTTCAATTTTTTAATTCTGATGTGTTTCTATATCATTCCTTTTTGAAATTACCTTCAGGATAAGAGATATATTTTAAATTTTTACAAATCCTAGAGCACTTTATCTTAGTTATTATATGAAGTTGCTTAAAATAACAGTGATTATATTAACATAAGGGACTGTAAATTTTGTAATAAAACAGTGATTGATAAATCTGAAAGTTAAAACACTTCTACTATTATACAAAACATACACAAAAAATTTCAAATAATTATTTTCAAAACTTTTCGAGCAATCGCTGTCATTGTTTGAGCCTTTTTAAAAAAACACACACATTTCGAGTAAAACGCATTTTAAAGTATGAAATCTCTCTTTAAGTAATGGCTAATTTTTGTTCTAATGAACGGAAAATAATAAATTTGGTATTTTTAAAAAGCTAATAAGATGGCCTATAAAATAAAACCATAAAAAAGTGGCAAATGTTGGCAAAATTCCAAATTTTAGGGTAGTCTGATACCTAAAATACTTTTGATGAATTTACAGTTCATATAAAAGATTTTGTGTCTAATTTATCAATTTACTTATTTTATAAATATATTTAATTTCTATGCAAGCTTTTTTTACTTATGAATACCTTTTCAGATGTTCCTATTAAATTCCTTGCTTGAAAGCATGCAGTAAGAGAAAAAAAGTATTCTTCAGTAAAATATATGCCAAAAGGATAAAAAATGAATACAACTTTAATGTTATCATCCTGAAACACAAAAGATTATTTTTAACTTATTTCAGCGACTGAAATTCAATTTGCGTTCCTCACAATAGACACAACCAGATTTTTTCCAAATTTCTAAAATAAATTATGCTATCGCATTTATTTGAAACATATAAAAAACAAAGCAAAGGATGTAATTTACTTATTTAATATCATCTGTTTGATTAACAGTAACAAGAGAAAACTAAAAAATCACAGCTTTCGTTCATATTTACTATGTTATATGACTACACAAGTCAGATAAAAATGTTGTGGGGCTGAAAGGGTGAAAAAAATCTATGTAATGAGGTTTTATCAAGATGTTGATTAATCTATTAAAGACCACCATGAGAGAGAGAAAGAGAGAGTCCTAAAGCCATGTTCATGGACAAGGATAATTACACAAGTACATAGAATTAGCGTTGTAAGCCAATACGTGGAACATGAGACACTGCTACGAATGGAATTTCCGGCGCTTTCCTCCGAATTGAACTCATTAGATCACGTCTGAGACATACTCAGGATATACTCTCTATGAGACATACTGTTAAAGACTTGACAACAAGATTTCTTCAAGCATGGTACAGATCCCGCAAAGTGCATTTGACGATCTGCTTGCGGTTCTGAATCGTCATTGTCGAGTCTGCATCTCCATTAAAAGTAGTAACACATCTTACGGATAAATGTTTGCGGCTAAACATTTTTAGCATAAGTTAGAGACATTCTTTTTATACTGCTTACTTGAAAACTATTTGTTGTTTTCCTCTTATTTTTTTTATTGGAATTGCTTCTTCTTCTGTTCAACAACCTGCGAAAATTTCATTGCGTTTCAATGAATTGCCTTTATTTTATTACCATTTTTCTGTGTGTAGTTTATTTTTTAGAGACAGAGTAAAGTAAAGTCAGATACTTTCGACAAAGGTTTTATTATTTTCATACTAATAGGATAGATTGACCATTGCTTTCTAAAGTACATATTCAATAATTTAATGAAATATTCTAAAGCGACGGTTTATTTACACAATTAAGTAATATCTCTATATCGAAATTACTAGTTAGAAATATGGTTTAGAATAATGTTTTTTTGCAACAGCCTTTTTAATATTTAATCATTAGATTTCCAAACAAAGTAATTGTGAGAAGAAGTTTTTCTAAATGCAATCTTAATAAGCAATCAATAAACCAAAAATGTTATTCCTAAATTTATAAATAATTGTGCTAGATAAATAATTAAGTAGTTAAATCAAAACAACACGTGTCCACTATACTTATTTCAAATATTCATCATCAGCATGAAATATTTTCCGTACGTGACTTTCAGAATGACAGCAACATCGATACACGAAAGCTATTCCTCACAAGAGGGTTATTATGCAAATTGCTGCATCATGCAACGCAATCTCTAAAGCGCCCTCCAAAAACTCAGGTCACGAAATGAACCCTGGGGAAACATTCCTGAAGGTATATCGTATTGATTTATATCGCAAAGGCGAGTGAGAAATTTGAAAAGAGTTGGTGATAAGTGATTCCCGAAACCCCCAATCGAGATCTGTAAAGTCACTAGAGAAGAAATCGAGACCATCTGGGAACCATGTGGCAATGATATGTCGATGATTGAGCACCTGTATCCGAAATCGTTTTGATAGTACCAAAAGGTTCTTTCCTTGAAATAGATCGAGAAAAATTTATAAGTAAATCGATACCCTTGTAACTTATCCGATATAATATGTTTTATTGTGTACAAATGTCTGCACGAAAAATATAATAAAACTATGATATATATTTCCATTATTACTCAGTTTTTCTTATATTCCATGTCTGTTTAAAGTTAATCTGCTATATACATCATGATTCTTGCGCACTGAGGAAGATGTAGTTAGAAGCAAATATAAATTTTTCAAATTTCATGTAAGCTTTAAGAGATAGAATTCCATTATTTTCGTTCAAATTCAAAGCTTTCTGTCCTTTATTTCAAATATAAACTAATGGGGATTTTATCACAAAAGAGAATTAAGTTTTCCAATTTGAACGGATCATAGCTGCTTGGTTTTTACAATAACAGGCTGATAACCACTGAATCATAGGTTCTTATTTCACAAAGACCATTGAGTCGTATAATAGTAATATACATAGTTAAGTTCTATTTATATATCCTTAATTCCTTATTTGGCATAATCCGGGAATGAGGAGAATACGGTAGCTACTTCAGTGTATTTTTAGTCTACAAACAGCATGTTTTCAACTAATACAATTTGATACACAGAATGTAGCAGGGTAGATGAAAAAATTATGATTCTTTAGAAAACTGAAGAAGTATTAGTGTTCACCAATTATTCAAATGGGATAAAATGTTACTCTAAATTTAATTCTTCTTTTGGGTTAACAAATAAATCTTCATTGATTTATTTTTATATATTTACTTAATTATTGGAATGATACGAGGAACATATTGATGCTAAAATGCTGTGTCAATTTTTTTATCTATATGAGCAAACCTAAGCCAGAAATCCTTTTTATTGTTGTAGGATCTGAAATTGTAGCCCTTAAATAATTAATGATAAATATTTATAAGACATCTTAAGTTCACAAATATTTTAATAATAATAATATATATATGCTTTTTTCTAAATATCATCAGCATAAGTTAGTTTTTGAAATGGTTAAAAATATGCCCATTTTCTGGATTTCTCCGGTTTCTACGCATATTTTTGAGTGTTTGTTTAGTTCTCTGTATCCTGAAATTTCGAATACAATTTTTCATACTATACTACTGAATTTTTGCTGTTTAATTCCTTTTTGGACTGATTTAATCTCCAAAACTTATTTAAAAATATAATATTCAAATTATAATATAAAATATAAATTATTGAGTACGTATACCTGTTCATGTTCTTATATTCATATTCAATAGAAATATTTATATAATACTCGATTCATCTTTTCATTCTTATAATATTGAAACATTTTACTAATAAAGCCAATTTTTGTTCTTAGTTAATATCTAGGCTTCGCCAGTAGATTTCATTTCAAAAACATAAAATACTAAAAAATTTATAAATTTTATGATGAGATATATATATATATAACAGATTCTCAATAATTCTAATCTTCCATAATGCGAGCCTCTCGCTAATTGTAAGTATATGCTCGTCCCCTAGAAAAACTCTTGATATTTCGAACTAAAACAATACGTTTTGGTACACTCAAACACTCAATATTTCGAAGTAAAATCGATAGCCTGCTAGACTATAACACGCGAGATAATTCGAAGTGATCTATATGTATTATTAAACTCTAAAAAATTCAAACACTCACCATCATGTAGAGTCCTTTAGAAAACAGGTTGGAGCTTAATATGTTTTGTGTTGTGTAGTCCTGCTTGTCTTCCCTGTAAAGTAGCCTCTTAGATGATCATCGGAGATGACTCCGACAATTCTGACAGAAGCTAAAGTGTCACTAAACCAACTAAGCAACTTTTTCCTTCAAATCATGTTTATGCGAACTTTTTCAAGCGTCATTTATTCTGGAAAAAAACTATTGAATGCCATAAAACAAAACAAAAAAGATTACAGATATTTTTGTGAAAAAAAATTAATTATATACAGTATGTATTCTTTTAAAACATAAATGTATTCTTTTAATACAGGACTTTAAAGTTTTGTTTAATATTTATACTGTGTACACAATATGTACTGTTTAAAAATATTTTAAAATAACTTTATACATATGTATAATTATTGTTTTGTTACATAGTTTCAAATTTAAATGTGTTAGAAAAAAATTTCTCTTCGTGTATTTTGGGAGTTTTTTCCTACCCTTCTTGATAATTCGAAGTTTTCGACTCTCTTTCTCTCTCTCTTTATACATATATATATATGGGGGTGGGGTGTAACAAATTTGTATTAAAATAAATAAAACATAATAAATAAATTGAGGGGCTATAAATATGAATAATTATGAAAATAATTTTAAAATTTTGTATGTAATAAACCAAAATAGGAAAAATGACATCTGCGTTAAATTATGCTTCTGAAAATGTAATGCACTCAGAGGTCAAATTAATTTTTCCTGCACTTAAAACTTCTGTTTGAGATGACATGTTTAATAAAGAAGGCCTTTTTTTTTTTTTAAATGCATTTCATCCTGTTTTCGGTGAATTTGAAAACTAAGTATATTAAACTTCAAAAAAGATAGAAAACACTATTTTTTTTAGAAAAAAAACTTAAAATCATGAAAAAATTCTTTTCGAAAAATAGTTAAGTATTTATTCAATTAGAACAACTCTTCCTTTAGAATAAAAGAAATGTTTTCCTGGAAAATTAAGCTAATATACATATACAGTTGACTCTCGATAATTCGATGTTGAAAGGACCAATGATAAACTTCGAATTATCAAGAGGGTAGGTAAAATCTTCCAAAATACACGAAGAGAAATTTTTTCTAACACATTTAAATTTGCAACTATGTAATAAAACAACAATTGTGTACAAAAGTACAAAATTATTTTAAAGAATTTTTAAAAAGTACACATATTAAATAATACAAATATTATACAGAAGCTAAAAGATTTGTATTAAAAGAATACACATTTATGTATTAAAAACAATTATTAAAAGAAAAGGAGACACAGTTTCACTCTCAGCTACGGAGTATACTTATAATAATACTATCATAGTTGGGTAATGCCAAATCAATCCACTAAAATTCGACCAGTTATTTTTCTCTTTTTTTATTGCTTTCCCCTCTATCTCGCTCCTCTCATTTCACTCCCTACTCCATATTTCGAAGAGGACTCTTTCACGACCCTCCAAATCTCTTCCATTCCCCATAGGAAATAAACTCGTTACGCGCCCGGTTCACTCAGACACTGTCCGCCAAGCCGTTGGTGTTTCAAGACAGGGTCCAATCCGGCCAATGCCCTATTTGGCGCCACATGCTATTTAGTCACACAGATGAGCCAAAATGCGTCATGTAAGTCCGACGCAAAATACACAATTCTACGCATCTCTTCTTCACAACAATAGACCATCCTTTCCAAACACATGTGTAGTATGCCCACTAGCTAAACTAAAGATATGGATGGCTTACAACTGGTGCGGCCAGTATATTGTCCGTTTGACGAAAATAAGCAATAAAAGTATCTTTTCACCAGAAGAACCGGGAAACACAAAAAAGGGGTAGCACACAGTTGGTCATCAAAGAGGTTAAGTTAAAGGGGAGACATGCAGAGACAATACAATGCAAAACTTGTAAGTACCAACCTGTTTGCTACAGGACTGTGCATGATAGTGAGTGTTCGAGTTTTCAAGAGTCTTTTATATAACTTCGAATTATCGCGTGTTGTAGTCTGGATAGACGCAGATTTTACTTCGAAACGTTTACTACACCAAAACGTATTGTTTTAGTTCGAAATATCAAGAGTTTTTCTAAGGGCTGGGCATATACTTCGAATTAGCGAAAGGTTTGTATTATCGAAGGTTTTAATTAGTGAGAGTCGACTGTATATATATAATTTATTGGTTTTTTTTAAATCAAAATAACGAAACTTAAAAAAATAACAAATCTAATCTACTTAAAATAAGCCAGAATTACATATTTTTTCAAGCTTTGAAATTATTCATGTCAAATGTGGAATGTTTATTTCCTTATAAAGATTCAGAAATATGGTCACAACCTAGATATTTATTCATAAAATGGCATTAGAATTTAATTAATAATATCACAAAGAATAGTAAAGAGACAGTAAAATAACCTAATGAAAACTGAAAAGCGCGCTGCCAAAATTCTCCTAGCTACTGAACTGAAAACAGTAGTTATCTGTTTACGTAATTTTTCAGTAATAAAATGCGATCCTTGACGTTTATGCACATATATTTTTAATATATATATAACTGATCGCAACTGAAACATAGATAAGAATCTAAAATTGCAAAGATTTCAATTTATGCTTAAAATTATGAGATAGTGATTAGAAAAAAGTTAAGACTAGCTGTGCTTCAAAAGCTTTAAAACGGAATCAGGGAAAATTACATTAGTAGGTTTATAAACAAAGACATGAAAATGTTAATACACCTTCTATTATATTAATGTCCGGTAAATAAACAAATATAGAATGTATTTAATTGTAAATTGTTGATCTGAAAGTCAGAGAATGTATAAAAGTTTACTTATATTATGTATGTTTCATTTTTGTGTGATGAGCAAAAGTACATAAATATAATTTTAAGGCTTTATGTATTCATTTAGCAACCTATCTGAATGGAAAAAATGTTTTAAAATGTAGATCTGACTTATACGAACTCTTCAATACGGCCTAATACAAATTCATTTCCAATCGCAAAGACTCCGTAATTAGAAATTTTGAATGAATATTAAGTTACTAATTTTTCATTGTGAGATAAAATTAAACATATAAAAATTAATTTTGTTGCATTTATTTAATAATCTTCATTAAAAAACGCTTCTTTATCTATATTTAAAAGATTTTTAACTCTTAATTTTTTAAAAACTGAAGCAAATAAAAAGGGGTTTGGGTAAGGGGGTGATTTAGTCGGTTTTTTACTTGTTTAATATAAAGGTTGACATAATAAATAAGTTTACTTTGAAAGTATATATAAGTTTATTATTAAGTTATAATCAATTAAAAAATAAATTCAAATAAATGTACAATGTCACTGGGTATTCAAGTTTTATTAATACTTATTTCTAGTTACTTTTCAAAACAAAGATTCTTCATTTTTGTCCAGGATTTTAGTTTTGGTTAGACTTTAATAGACTAAACTCTGTATCCATTTTTTAAAATATAAATTGTTCTTTTTTTTTTATTATTATTTTTTTCGGTCTTAAAAGGAGATCTGATTCTAAAATGCTATGTAGGTAATATATTACTTTGCTTTCTTTTCACCAAAAGCCAAAACTTCTTTAAAGTTTAACAAAGACTTGGTAAAAAGTGCTGCGCTTTTACGTATAAATAATCCAACGCATGTTAATGTTGTAACAATTTTTTCTATTTTTAACGTCAATGAAAGATCTCAGTATTGTAGATGGATTTTGGAAGTAACTTTTCCTTCAGCTTGTTTAAAGTTGTTGTTTTTTTTTTTTTTTTTTTTTTTTTAGGGTCTTGTCAAACAGCCAAAAGCTGTCATTTTTTTCAGCTAATGGTAAGCGATCGATAGTTCAATTTCCTAAATTTGGGGATGGGGCTTGGTAATTATCTTAAGCGAAAAAAAAAATTCCTTCTGCCAGACTGCATTTAGCCAGATGTTGCGAAAATTGACTTATATTTCAAAAATGTTAACAAATATTTTTTGTTATAAATTTTAATGTAACAATTTAGTAACCGGTCTGAAAGGTGTTTATTTTCAGATTTCAGTTTTATGCTGTTAAAAATAAAAAGTATGTCTTTAAAAGAAGAAATAGTTTATTTCTCTACAGTCAAGCTATGCACATGTCATTTCTTTATATCCTCCTTCATAACAATTATGCAAAACTATATCTAAAACACTACTACTTAATTCCGATTATAATAGACATTATTTATTCAAAATGTATTTTGTAAATTATTCAATACATAATTAATGCATAATTTTACACTGTATATTTCTGACCATTATTTCTTATGAGAGGTTATCCTTCATGATCAATAAAAATGCATAATTTATCTTTAAAAAAAACTGCTTCAATATTTGCTCAGATTCTTGTTTTTTCGAATTTTTTTACTACACCCTAAAAAACACTAGTAATTTCTAAATCGAAATTCGAATTTTTATCGCCTTATTAACCTAAATTATCTTCAGTAATGTATTGCTGTTAATATAACTAGTACAGAATATTACTAAGCTTTATAGATTAAGGAAAAAAATTATTCTTTTTTTTTTTTTTTTGTTTCTCATACTTTTGCGAAAATCCAAAAATTGAAGAAATTTGTTTAAGAACTCGAGTAATATTTTGATGTCTTTAATGTCATTACCTAATTCTAATAATTATGTTTTTTTTAATTTATTCACAAGAACATCCTTTAAAAATGCATGTTTGCACCCAAGCTAAAAGGAACACAATTTGATATTCTTTCGTACTCCACGCTCAAAAAAAAAGATTTCTTTCAATTAAATTCTTCACTAAACAAAAGTAAGGGACGTGGGTAGCCTAGTAGTTAGAGCATCGGACTCCAGACCGGAAGGCCTGGGCTCAATACCCGATGCCACCAAATACCTTCCGAGTACACACAGAGTACGTGCTCATTAAATCAGTGCATCTCAAAGTCTTGTGGGCAGTCGCAGCAGAAACCACGGGTGCAGGGGGCTGGAGATTATTTCCCTCCCCTCCAGTTCCATGCCTAAATTATGGAGATAGGTGGTATCGCCATCTATGGTATAGAAGACCAACCTGTCTCACGCTCGGGCAATTTTCATTTCTTCCCTTCGGGAAGGGTACGACAACAACAACTAAACATTTGCGTTAATATATACATAATTGTAGTAGGAACACACACTGCTACAAGTATGTGGTTTTTTTTTATTCATGTACTTTTGAACCTTTATTTTGTACATCATATCAGTAATATATTAAGCATCTAGAAGAATTTTTTATATATCCTGTAGTATGTATTTAAAAAAGAAATAGAATTTCAAAAAAGATCTTATTTCTGGAAGAAAAGAGATAATAGAGAGCGATTGGGTTGGAAAAATGAAACTCAAATTCAAAATACGGAAGTCAATATAGAGAAAAAACTAAGCTTTCATGATAGCTAGTAGCATGATAGCTCTATCTTACGACAGCCCTTTTCTATCTAATGACAAGCAACTTTTGAAATTCTGTACGTCCTTTCCTTTTCTTTGATTTTCCTTTCAACCTCTTGTTCCTATATCTAAGGAAATAAAAGATTTCTGTCAACATATTTTGAATATTAAAGTTTTCATGTCTGAGACATCAATTGCATGATCACATATAAAGGAATCTTATTTCATTCAACTAAAAACTTTCTTTGGAGTACTTTATTTGATTATAATTTTGCAAAGTAAATTTTTTGAGGAGAATTCAATGTAATATATATTACATTAAGAATATTGTATAATACACCCCTTCCCTCTGTCTTGAGCTTAAAAATTGAAAGAAGTAAATCCCTAGTTTATGCTTACAATTTTTTCAATGGAATCAAAGTGCTATAAACTAATGGGTTTTTTTTATTTATTTAAATAAATTAAAACAAAGTACGAAAAAGAAGACAAGTAGAGGAGACAGTTGAAATGAGCAAACTAAATGTATAATTATGTTTATATGGTTATTAAAACCTCACGTAAAAACTTCTGGCACATATAAAAATGTTAACAACGAATAGGTGAAAAAAGCAAACAAAATCTAAATTAACAAGCATTTTAATGATCAAACTTTTACAATAGGTCTCAAAAGAGTGACTGCCATTAATGGTACAAGAAACACAGTGAAAGTGCATGGATTAGCGTACAATAGCAAAAATCACTCTCTTTTCCATCAACAACTGACAATCTGGCCTCCAGATATTCATCGAACTCAAAGGGATTTTCGTAGACCATATTCGTAATGCGACCTCAGGAGAAGAAATCCACTTACCGTAAGATCGGCGTATAACGCACACTTTTAACACTAAAAATAATATCGAAATTTAAGGGTGCATGTTATACGCCGAGTATAAAAACGAGAGCTTTAAAAATAAAAGTAATAGATAAGCATAGAAAATATTAGACCTTCATATATCGAAACACTGTTTATTTAAAAGAAATGAACTCTCTTGATGAAATTAAAGGAATGTAGTTTTAAAAATATATTGTTTTTCTAAAGCTTGGAATAATACCTCGAATAAATGACTTCAAAACAATAGCATTGCGCACATACATTTCAGATTTATGCGTAAAAAATGTGGCGTACGTTATACGGCGAATATACTAAAAAATCAAAAAATACAGTTGGAAAGTATAGGTGCGCCGCTATACACCGGATTTTATGGTATATCAAATACGGAAAACGTGATGGTCATAGCACAGATTCACCTCGCCCTATCCAATATAACATCTGAGCAATCGTTAAATTTCTATTTACTGAGCCACACAAAAAATTCATGTAGGTAAGCTTTGAATTGCAACAATGCATTTTGCTGGAAATCTGTAAGGGGAATAATGGTTAAAGCCTGCAAGACGCTTTCACCTGCCAATTTAAATTGTGCTTTGTTCCGCGTTATTGGTACCATGTAGGTGATACCAATTGCCGCCGGTAATTTTGACACCCAGTTTGACGATGTGAACTTGTTCTAGGAATTTAATTTGCCAAGAGCAAAATTAAATTCCGGATTTTGGGTTTGTGGTAGAATTCTGAAAGAGTTTTCAACCAAATACAAAAATGTTACACGTTATGATATTGAACTGTACATCCACCTATGTGAAACTTGCCAGAAAAAAACAGAAAAATATTTTTAAAAAAGATATTGTAGTACAAAACTTGGATTTTTTTTCGGAATGCCAGTATATTGGCACTTGTAATGAGTGAGAAACAGAATGGTTTCTGTCAACTTGGAACTATTGAATGAATTTTAATGCAAGTATATGCGAAATCACAATTTACAATATTTTTTTTAATGGCAGTCTCATTATTTTGTCAGAATAACCATTTGTACTTTTAGGAATGTAAGTCATTGATATAATATCCTTATCATGACCTTTTTTCATACTTTGCCTAAATAACTTTAGGCTTTCTATAGAATGCCGGCATTTCATACTTTGCCGGTAACATATATAAAGTATTAATGTTATTTTGTCAAAACTTAATAATTGTATGCGTTACTGTTATTGTCCATTGACCGGGAATATGTTTTGCTGTGCACGTGGTAAGTCTTTGTCTAATAGTTTTAACTTTGATTTAAAATATTTTAGTAATTATTACAGGCTATAATATTATCGTTTTACATTAATAGATTATGGTTTTAATTATAATAATAGTTAAACTCTTCTCTAGAAATTTTTTGCTTTCCCTATGGTCCAGAGCATTTGCAAATCCAGGTAAAGGATGTCTGGCCGAAAAACATTGTTTAAATCTGCAATCCTGGTTCTTACGGCCAGGAAGGACGTATATATATGTCCGGGGTATTTAACGCACCGGTTGAGTGAGACGTATATATACGCCGGTGGCACTTAAGAGGTTAAAGTCGCATTGTTGCTTTAGCGTCATAGTATACTATTATTGAATTGAATGCATTGTTATTTGTATGGGGGGGCGCAATAAAAATCAGAATTGAATACTGTTTCGTAAATATTGAAAGTTTGAGAAGCACGGTCGTAGTGTTTCCTTTTTGTATATGTCTCAAGTGATGGTTGGCTGAATGAATAGTGTGTGGAATGCATGAGTAAAGGTTGGATTGTGCGATCGTGACAGTAAGGCGCGCTTGAGTCGACAGGTTCCCGGTGATAACGTAATAATAATCAAATTAGATCAGTAAGCAGATAATGAATCTCAGAATGTAGACCGATTTAATGTAGTCGTGGTGCGTACACGGTTACTTTGTTATACTTTGTATATAAAAAAAGTTGTTTTTTTTTCTTTTATAGCACATCTCTAACTAAATATGAAAAGGGTAAAAAAAAGTGGAACATTTTATCGGAATATGAAGAAAGCAAAGGAGGAGAATATCAAAAAGAATGTAGGAGCTATACTGAAGTTTGTGAAGCTTTCGGAGATGCCAGAGTGCACGCCAGCTTTGCCAGAATCTACACCAGGGTCTTCAGGTGTGAGTTCTTCAGGGACTAGTGTTGTTCGAAACATAGAAGTAGCTCAAATAAAATAAATAGCTGATACTGACGACTTACAAACTTAGATTGATAATACTAACTGGTCAAATTCAAATACTTCTGCTGTATTTGCCGAAATCCGACACCAAACAAGATATTGATTTCAACGATATTGGGAAATGGCCTGAAAGTAGAGATTCCAACTTAAGGTTGTTATTGATACAGAGAGACCCTAAAGTCGTTCAACACATAAAGATTTTTCTGAAAGTTGACAGTATCA